>ML366565.1:0-229258 GCA_005239505.1 Nicotiana paniculata
GCAGCAGCAAAGTGTGCCAACCATTCCATTTTTGGAGGCAGTGCAAAATCATTTTAATCTAAAAAATTTAGATATTCCAAATGGTGGTCGAGCAGCAACAGTAACAGCAAAAACTGGGCATCAACAAATTGACACAACAACTACAATTATTTCACTAGAGGAGAGGAAGCTCTTGGATGCAATGGTAAGCTCACAACCTGTTAGATTTTCAAACATTACTGATTTAAGCTCTGGTCGAGTGAGTAAGAGCAGGAACAAAGTGCAAAGCATAGAACAACAACGAAACAAGGCAGCGTTGGTTAGGAAACAAGATGGAAATGCTTTGGTAACTCAAGAATTTATTCAAGACATGCCAAATCTGGTGATTGTGGGCAGAGATACATATGAAGACGGTGAGGAAGATGATATCCTAAATCAATACCGGGCAGAGGCAGCAAGAAAAGGAGATTTATCGCCTATGCATAGTGGAAAAAGCAAGAAGACTCGAACAAGGGAAAGAAGTTGGGACGGCAGGGTGAATGAAGATGCAAATATAAGGCGACTCCCAATGAGAGTTGCCAAACAAAAACAGGTGTATCCAACTACGTCAACAAAGTCCACTCATTCAAAGAAAAAAGCATGAAATTTGAAGACATTTTGAAGAGGGTAGCGGAGGAAGACAAGCAGTTACAAGTTGAAGACTTCATAAAATTAGAGAAGATAGGACATCACTGTTATGTCTACATATTCTTATTCTACCATCACATTAGCATATTTTTATGTAATATCATCACAGAATATGTTATAAACTCTGTGATGATCATAGAATATTTAGTACTAGCTAGTTCTTTCTTTTTACATGCATGCTAGTAGGTGAGGCTTTTTATTTGCCTCAATAGGATTTGTAAGGTAAGGTTTAGCCCAGTTTGTGTTGCTCTAGCCCTATGCCTTTGGAAATATATCCTAGTGGCTATGAGATTATATGCCCTCGTGAGACTTTGCCGGCATCTACACCATGATTCCTCTACATGAGGCTGCCATAAGGGCATTGTGAGGCGCAGAGGAGTGATTATATAGCCAAGGCATAGAGGCAACATTACTGGTGCTATTATTCCCCTTATTTGTACTCTTCCTATGTGGTTCTTTTTTGCTTTTTAGTATTAATAAAACTAGCCCTAGGCTCCTGCCTAGTGGATTTGCTAAAAAAAAAAAAAGAAAAAAAAAAAAAAACCTAAAAATGTTTTTGAGGATTTGTAGGATGCAGACTGGGTAAATGCGTAATGCAAGATGAACTCAACCAATTTGAAAGGAGTCAAGTTTGGCATCTAGTACCACCTCATATCCTTTGTTGCTTACATGTAATTCACCTTTCACCCGATGGATGTCAAGAGTGACTTCCTCAATGGCTATCTAAAGGACGAAGTGTTTGTTAAGCAACCTCTAGGGTTTGAAGCAAAGAGTGTCCTGATCATGTGTACAAGCTTGACAAGGAACTTTATGGGCTCAAGCAGGCTCCAAAAGCATGGTATGAAAGATTATCAAAGTTTTTGGTTGAGCATGACTACAAGAGAAGTAAAATTGACAATACTTTGTTCTTGAAAGAAAAAGGTAAAGATCTCTTGGTAGTTCAGATATATGTTGATGATATAATCTTTGGAGCAACTATTGATAAGTTAAGTAAAGAATTTGCTAAACTAATGGGTAGTGAATTTGAAATGAGCATGATGGGTGAGCTTAATTTCTTTTTAGGCTTACAAGTTAAACAGAATTCAAATGGAACTATGATCCATCAGCAGAAGTATGTAGTAAAAGAGTTGCTTAAAAGGTTTAAAATGGAAGATTCCAAAGAAATTGACACTCATATTGCAACAGCTACAAAGTTGGATATATATGAACCTGGATCATCTGTTGATCAGAAGTTGTATAGGGGAATGATTGGCTCATTGTTGTAACTCACTACTAGTAGGTATGACATTGTTTTTAGTGTAGGACTTTGTGCAAGATGTCAGGCAAATCGAAAGGAGACTGCTGACAAGAGAATTTTGAGATATCTAAAAGGCACAGCTGATCTGTGTCTACGGTACCCAAAAGGTAGTAATTTTAATATAGTGGGATATGCTGATGCTGATTATGCAGGATTTCTTGTTGATAGAAAGAGAACCTCAGGTATGGCCCACTTTCTTGGCTCATGTCTTGTGTCTTAGGCCACCAAAAAGCAAAATTATGTGGCCTTATCTACTGCTGAAGCTGAGTATGTTGCTACCGCTTCATGTTGTGGATGAAACAACAATTAATGGAATTTGGAATTGATGTTGGTTATTGTCACGCTCCAAAACCGAGGGACAAGACCCACACCTAACCGGGTGAACCCGGTCAAGTGGACCTGGGTTGCCTTTCCTACCCAATGCGTTCCCCCCCCCCCCCCNCGTGGATTTACAAACTTAAGTTCGTTTCTCTTTTAGCATTTCAACAATTGATTCCCAAAACATACACAATACATACATAACTTTTCAATACGGACCACGATTCCGAATACGTACAGTTACTACCCAAAATATATATATACGCCCACATCATGTCTACGGAGCCTCTACGAATACTAGGATTTTATAAATAGTTGCTGGCAACAAGGCCCCGACTATACCTTACAATACATAACAGACTCAAAAGAGATGGCATGAATTACACACGTCCCAGGGAGGAAGTGGGGCTCACCAGTACTTACTGAAAGAGGAGGAAGAGTGTCACGACCCCAAATCCTAACCAGCCGTGATGGCGCCTATCGTGGAACTAGCCTAGCCGACTACCGCGTGTTCACATTTCCTTTTGAAAATCCCATTTAAGTTGCAAGCAATTCGTAACAATAAACAGAAAGTTCTTAATATAATAAGCTTTAATTTTATATACAGTACTGCCATCCCCAAAACCCGGAGCCAACATGTCATGAGCATCTAGTGAAATAAGCCAAAATAAAGTATTATGATACAAAACTCCGAATCAAAGCTAAATACAACAGGAAGGGAAAGCAGAGATGTTGCGAACGCTAACAGCTACCTCTATATCCCCACGGTCCGGCTCCGCTGCGATATATATATAAAAGCTAACGCTCGATATCTTCTCCTGAATCTGCACACAGAGGTGCATGGAGTAATGTGAGTACGCCAACTCAGTAGTAATGGAAAGAAATCAAGTATAAGTAGCAAGGAATCACATAAAAATCAATGTCGTCAAGTCACAATATACACAACCTTACTTTCCAATAGTATACATAGATATACGAAATCTTCATGCCTTAGAAATCAACTTCACAAAAGCCCTTAAAACAATGAACATTTTTAACAACTTTAAAACAAGGATTTGGTATGCAATGAATGTAGTAAAAATTATAAGTAGCCCCTCGGGAAAAAACATGTTTCATAATCAGCCCCTCGGGCATGCCTCACAATCCCTCAGCACCTCACAATCACTCAGCACCTCACAGCCACTCATACATCCCAATCACCCAATCACTCAATCACTCGCACTCGGTGCGCTCACTAGGGGTGTGTACAGACTCCGGAGGGGCTCCTTCAGCCCAAGCGCTAATATCACTCAGCACCTCACCATCACTCTTGGCCCTCGGCCACACTCGGTGGAACCACTCGAAAAGCCCCTCCGGCAAAGTAATAGAATGGGGTACTCGACCCGAAAACATCATTTTAATGCTCATGTAGTTTAAATCAGGCAGAGTTTCAAATAAAACAGTATGCACAATGATGCTGAGTAAAATCATAAACAGGTAGTGAAGAAAAAAATAGTAAAACGCCCTCAAAGGGGTCTAAACAGATCGGCACGAGGCCCCAAACACGGCTTACAGCCCAAATATTTCACAAATCTTAAGAACATAATTTAACATAAGATTTTGAGTAAATATGCAACTCATTAGTTGCCGCAGAGAGGATCTAGTCCAATCCAAAAATCATTACGCGCCACATATTCGTCATCCGACATGTGCGCCATTCCAAATTCAGTGAGAAAATAATGCAGTCCGGGGTCCCACCCTTAGGACAAGATTTAAGTCCATTACTTACCTCTACCGAGCCGCGACACTAGTCCTCTATGCCTTTGCCCCTCAAATTGGCTCCCGATTGCTCCGAATCTAGCCAAAACCGGTTTAACATCATTAATATATACTCAAGGAACACAACCAAATCGAAAATTATCAATTTAACCAAAAATTTTGAAATTCGGCCAAACCCGAGCCCCGAGCCCAGAGCCCCGAGACCACATCTCAGAATTCAATAATTTTTGCATCCTTTGAATCCTCGTCCTCCCACGATTCTATGCATACCAAGAACACTAAAATCAGACCACAATTTCCCACTCAAATCCTCAAAAGAAAAATAAATTTTCCATGCACCCTTCTTCCCCAACTTTGGCTAAATTTCCATAATTTTTGTGGTTTAATCACTTAGGAATTGACATAGAAACGTGTTATGAAGTTGAAATTCTTACCTCCAGATGATTTCCCTTGATTCCCCTTCAATTCTCTTTCAAAAGCTCTCAAGTCCGCATGCAACAATGGAGAAAATAACAACCAAATTCGCACTTCCGGCCTTTTAAACATTCTGCCCAGCTAAAATAATTCCTTCACTGCGATCGCAAACTTTGGCATGCAATCGCGAAGAACAAACTTGCTGCCCCATCAATTTACCTTACGCGATCGCAAACATCCTCACGCGATCGCGATTATCAAGACTTGAACCCATGCGATTGCAAACCATTCCACGTGATCGCGATTAACAAAAATCCTGCCTCATCAATTAACCCTACGCGATCGCAAACATCCTCACGCGATCTCGTAGAAGGAAACCAGAATCTTACACCAGCAGCAATCTGCCCAAGATTCAAGCCAAAAGTTGGTCCGCTAACCATCCGAAACACACCTGAGCCCCCGGGGCCCCTACCAAATATACCAACACACCCTGTAGCATTATTCCAACTTAGTTGAGCCCTCGAAACACCAAAACAACACGAAAGCTACAAATTTTCATCAAATTCAAGCCTAAGAACTTTGAAACTTCCAAATTTCTCCAACAACTTCGAAACCAACCAAAGCACCTCCGATTAACCTGAAATTTTGCAGACATATCCAAAATGACATTACAAAACTGTTCTAACTTCCGGAATTCCATTCCGACCGTGATAGCTTATTTTCCACTGCTGACCGAAAATCGCCAAAAACTAACTTTCGCCAATTCAAGCCTATGTCTACACCGGACATCACAACAATATTCTGAACACACTCCTAAGTCCCAAATCACCTAACGAAGCTATTCGAAACATAAAATCCACATTCCACGGTCGTTTACCAATAAGTCAACTCTCAGTTGACTTTCTTAACTATTAGGCTACTTTTAAAGGCTAAATGCCTAAACTCTCACCATAACTACTCCGGACCCAAACCAACTGATCCAACACATCAAAAAACAAGGTAGCAATACATAACAAATGCAGAAATAAGGGAAATGGGGTAAATCTCACGGAACGACCGGTCGGGTCGTTAAATCCTCCCCCTCTTAAACAAACGTTCGTCCTCGAACGGGTATAGAAACATACCTGGAGCCTTGAATAAGTGAGGATATCTATCCCGCATCTCCCGCTCGGTCTCCCAGGTGGCATCCTCCACCGGCTGCCCTTTCTACTGAATCTTCGCTGAAGTTATATCCTTAGACCTCAGCTTCCTGACCTGACGACCCAAAATAGCCACTAGCTCTACCTCATATGACATATCACCCTCGAGCTGAACCGTGTTGAAGTCCAAAACATGGGAAGGGTCACCAACATACTTCCGGAGCATCGAAACATGGAATATTGGATGAATACTCGATAAACTGGGAGGCATAGAAAGCCTATAGGCCACCTCCCCAACCCTCTGAAGTACCTCAAATGGTCCAATGAACCTGGGACTCAGCTTTCCTCTCTTCCCGAATCTCATAACACCCTTCATGGGTGATACCTTCAGCAACACCTTATCCCCAACCATGAAATACACATCTCGGACCTTCCGGTCCGCATAACTCTTCTGCCTAGACTGCGTCGTGCGAAGCCGCTTCTGAATCAACTTTGCCTTACTCAAAGCATCCTGAACCAAGTCTGTGCCCAATAGCCTAGACTCGCCCGGCTCAAACCAACCAACCGGAGATCTACACCTCCTACCATACAAGGCCTCATACGGAGCCATCTGAATACTCGACTGATAGTTGTTATTATATGCAAACTCCACTAGTGGCAGAAACTGATCCCATGAACCACCAAAGTCAATCACACAAGCACACAACATGTCCTCCAAAATCTGAATGGTACGCTCCGAATGTCCGTCAGTATGAGGATGAAACGTTGTGCTCAACTCAACCTGAGTACCCAATCTCTCTGCACGGCTCTCCAAAACTGGGACGTGAACTGAGTGCCTCTGTCGGAAATGATAGAAACTGGAACCCCATGCAAACGGAAAATCTCCCTGATAAAAATCTCAGCTAACCTCTCTGATGAATACGTAGTACCAACAGGAATGAAGTGCGCGGACTTGGTCAGCCGATCCACAATAACCCATATAGCATCAAACCTCCTCGAAGTTCGTGGGAGTCCAACTACGAAGTCCATGGCGATTCGCTCCGACTTCCACTCCGGAATATCAAACCTCTGAAGCAATCCACCCGGTCTCTGGTGCTCATACTTGACCTGCTGACAGTTCAGACACCGAGCCACAAACTCCACAACATCTTTCTTCATTATCCTCCACCAATAATGCTGCCTCAAATCCTGATACATCTTTGCGGCACCTGGATGGATGGAATACCGCGAACTATGCGCCTCTGCTAGAATCAAATATCGAAGTCCATCTACATTGGGCATGAAAATCCGGCCCTGCATCCTCATGACCCCATCATCACCAATAACCACATCTATGGCATCACCGCGACGTACCCTGTCCTGAAGAACAAGCAAATGTGGATCATCATAATGGCGTGCTCTAATATGATCGTAAAGAGAAGACCTGGAGGCTACACAAGACAACACCCGCGGGGGTTCTGATAGATCCAATCTCACCAAATGACCTGCTAAGGCCTGAACATCAAGAGGTAATGGCTGCTCTGCTACTGGAAGGTAAGCTAAACTCCCCAAACTCTCTGCTCTGCGACTCAAGGCATCGGCCACTACATTGGCCTTCCCTGGATGATATAAGATAGTGAGGTCATAATCCTTGAGTATCTCTAACCATCTCTTTTGACGCAAATTCAAGTCCTTCTGCCTCAGCAGATACTGCAAACTGCGATGATCAGTGAAAATCTCACACTGCACTCCATACAGATAATGCCACCAAATCTTCAAGGCATGAACAATGGCAGCTAACTCAAGATCATGCATTGGATAATTCTTCTCTTGCACCTTCAATTGTCTGGACGCGTAGGCAATCACCCTACCGTCCTGCATCAATACTGCTCCCAATACAACTCTGGAAGCATCACAATAAACTGTGTAAGAACCCAAATCAGCAGGCAAAACTAGTATTGGAGCTGTAGTCAATGCTGATTTGAGCTTCTGAAAGCTCTCCTCACACTCATCAAACCATCTTAATAGAGCACCCTTCTGGGTCAATCTGGTCAAAGGCGAGGCTATCGAAGAGAATCCCTCCACAAAGCGACGTTAATATCCTGCCAAACCATGGAAACTCCCAATCTCTATAGCTAAGGACGGTCTGGGCCAACTCTGCACCGCCTCTATCTTCTTTGGATCAACCTGAATCCCCTCACTAGACACCACGTGCCCCAAGAAAGCTACCGATCCCAACCAAAACTCACACTTGGAGAATTTTGCATAAAGCTTCTCCTCCCTCAATCTCTGTAACACAACTCTCAAATACTGAGCATGCTCTTCCTAGCTACGAGAATAAACCAGGATGTCATCAATGAACAAAATGACGAAGGAATCAAGATAAGGCTGAAACACGATGTTCATCAATTGCATTAACGCAGCTGGGGCATTGGTCAGTCCAAATGACATAACCAAGAACTCATAATGACCATACCTGGTCCTGAAAACAGTCTTCGGGATATCAGAATCCCGAATCCTCAACTGATGGTACCAGATCTCAAATCAATCTTGGAAAATATTCTGGCTCCCTGAAGTTGGTCAAACAAATCATCAATACGGGGCAAGGGATACAAGTTCTTCACCATAACCCAATTCAACTGTCGATAATCAATACACATACGCATGGACCCATCCTTTTTCTTAACGAACAACACCGGTGCACCCCAAGGTGACACACTAGGTCGAATGAACCCCTTATCCAGGAGCTCCTGAAGCTGCTCCTTCAATTCCTTTAGCTCCGCTGGCGCCATACGATATGGTGGAATAATAATAGGTTGAGTGCCTGGCACCAGGTCAATACCAAAATCAATATCCCTGTCAGGTGGCATGCCTGGCAGGTCTGCAGGAAACACATCCGGAAAATCACGGACCACATGAACTGAATCAATAGCGGGAGTCTCACCACTGACATCCCTCACAAAGGCCAACTAAGATAAACAACCCTTCTTAACCATGCGTCGAGCCTTCAGGTAAGAAATCACCCTGCTAGGCATATACTCGGAAGAACCACTCCACTCAAACCTCGGACACCCTGGCATAGCTAAGGTCACGGTCTTATTGTGACAATAAAGAATAGCATGGCACAGAGATAACCAATCCATGCCCAATATCACGTCAAATCGACCATGCTGAGTAATAGTAGGTCCACTCGGGTCTCCAAACCCCCAATAGATATCATGCATGACCGATACACGCGGTCGACAATAACAGTATCGCCTACCGGAGTCGACACATGAACAGAGGTAACCAGAGACTCACGGGGCACATCCAGAAAACCGGTAAAATATGAAGAAACATAGGAATATGTGGAACCAGGGTCAAATAAAGCCAAGGCATCACGACAACAGACTGAAACAATACCTGCAATCACGGCATTTAAGGCCATAGCATCCGGCCTGGCTGGAAATGCATACATACGAGCGTGACCTCTCCCTGCTCGACCTCCCCCTCTAGAGCGGCCTCTGGCTGACTGACCACCACCTCTGGCTTCTTGGGCGGGTGGTGAAGTGACTGGAGCTAAAGTCGAGTGATGGCCCCTATGCTGATAAGATCCACCGGAACAGCGGGGACACTGCCTCCACCCGTGCCCAAACTTTCCGCACTCATAATAACTACCTGGAGCTGGAGGCGGGGAGTGATAGAAACCCCTAGCACCTGCACGGCCACTGGAAGACTCCTGAATAGATGAACCCTGAACTGGAGGTGCTCGAGCAGCACTCTAAGCTGGGAGGGCACCATATGAAGTACGACCTGACTGAGAACCACGGGGACCTTCCCCGAAGATTCACCACTATAAGCTGGGCGGCCTGACTGAGGAGGCCTGAATGGACGGCCCCTACCCTGCTGAAACTGTCCCCCGAAGGTTGGCTAGGCATGCTTCTGAGATTATCCCTACTGATAGGGAGAGGGTGAGGAGGTTCGTAGATGGTCTTTCTTATCAGCTTCGGTTGTTTATGACTCGAGAGAGAGTATCGGGTGCTTTATTCGAGCAGGTTGTTGACATAGCTCGAGATATTGAGTCGGTTCTCCACCAGGGAGTAATGTGAGTACGCTAACTCAGTAGTAATGGAAATAAATCAAGTCTAAGTAGAAAGGAATCACATAAAAATCAATGTCGTCAAGTCATAATATACACAACCTTACTTTCCAATAATATACATAGATATACGAAATCGTCATGCCTTAGAAATCAACTTCACAAAAGTCCTTAAAATAATGGACATTTTTAACAACTTTAAAACAAGGATTTGGTATACAATGAATGTAGTAAAAATCATAAGTAGCCCCTTGGGCAAAAACATGTTTCATAATCAGCCCCTCGGGCATGCCTCACAATCCCTCAACACCTCACAATCACTCAGCACCTCACAGCCACTCATGCCTCCCAATCACTCGCACTCGGTGCGCTCACTGGGGGTGTGTAAAGACTCCGGAGGGGCTCCTTCAGCCCAAGCGCTAATATCACTCAGCATTTCACCATCACTCTTGGCCCTCGGCCACACTCGGTGGAACCATTCGAAAATCCCCTTGGCAAAGTACTAGAACGGGGTACTCGACCCGAAAACAATATTTTAATGCTCATGTAGTGTAAATCAGGATGAGTTTCAAATAAAATAATATGCACAATGATGCTGAGTAAAATCATCAACCCCTAGTGAAGAAAACAGCAGTAAAACGCCCCCAAACACGGCTTACAGCCCAAATATTTCACAAATCTTAAGAACATAATTTAACATAAGATTTTGAGTAAATATGCAACTCATTAGTTGCCACAGAGAGGACCTAGTCCAATCCAAAAATCAATACGCGCCACATATTCGTCATCCGACATGTGCGCCATTCCAACTTCAGTGAGAAAATAATGCAGTCCGGGCTCCCATACCCTCAAGACAAGATTTAAGACCATTACTTACCTCTACCGGGCCGCGACACTAGTCCTCTATGCCTTTTCCCCTCAAATTGGCTCCCGATTTCTCCAAATCTAGCCAAAACCGGTTCAACATCATAAATATATACTCAAGGAACGCAACCCAATAAAAAATTATCAATTTAATCAAAAATCTCGAAATTCGGCCAAACCCGAGCCCCGGGCCTGCATCTCAAAATTCAATAATTTTTACATCCTTAGAGTCCTCGTCCTCCCACGATTCTATGCATACCAAGAACACTAAAATCGGACCATAATTTCCCACTCAAATCCTCAAAAGAAAAATAAATTTTCCATGCACCCTTCTTCCCCAACTTATGCTAAATTTCCATAATTTTGTGGTTTAATCACTTAGGAATTGACATAGAAACGTGTTATCAAGTTGAAATTCTTACCTCCAGATGATTTCCCTTGATTCCCCTTCAATTCTCTTTCAAAAGCTCTCAAGTCCGCATGCAACAATGGAGAAAATTACAACCAAATTCGCACTTTCGGCCATTTAAACATTCTTCCCAGCTAAAATAATTCCTTCACTGCGATGCACGCGATCGTGAAGAACAAACTTGCCGCCCCATCAATTTACCTTACGCGATAGCAAACATCCTCACGCGATCGCGATTCAACAAGACTTAAACCCACGCGATCGAAAACCATTCCATGCGATTGCGATTAACAAAAATCCTACCTCATCAATTAACCGTACGTGATCGCAAACATCCTCACGCGATCGCGTAGAAGGAAACCAGAACCTTACACCAGCAGCAATCTGCCTAGGATTCAAGCCAAAAGTTGGTCCGTTAACCATCTAAAACACACCCGAGCCCCTCGGGGCCCCAACCAAACATACCAACACACCCCGTAGCATTATTCCAACTTAGTCGAGCCCAGTAAACACCAAAAAAACATGAAAGCAACAAATTTTCATCAAATTAAAGCGTAAGAACTTTGAAACTTCCAAACTTCGCCAACTACGTCGAAACCAACCAAAACACCTCCGATTAACCTGAAATTTTGCAGACATATCCAAAATGACATTACGAAACTGTTCCAACTTCCGGAATTCCATTCCGACCCCGATAGCCAATTTTCCACTGCCGACCGAAAATCGCCAAAAACTAACTTTCGCCAATTCAAGTCTAATTCTACACCGTACATCACAAATATATTCTGAACACACTCCTAAGGCCCAAATCACCTAACGAAGCTATTCGAACCATAAAATCCTCATTCTGAGGTCGTTTACCAATAAGTCAACTCTAAGTTGACTTTCTCAACTAGTAGGCTACTTTAAAAGGCTAAATGCCTAAACTCTCACCATAACTACTCCGGATACAAACCAACTGATCCAACACATCAAAAAATAAGGTAGCGATACATAACAAATGCAGAAATAGGGGAAATGGGACAAATCTCACGGAATGACCGGTCGGGTCGTTACAAGGAGGCACCACTAACGGCGAGCTGAGCTACCTGCTATAGACCCACCTACATCCATATAAAAGATGTAGCGCCCCCGACAAAAGGGACGTGAGTACTGTGGAATAGTACTAGTAAGTATGAGCAAACTTTACTCAAAGTAAAATCAAGAGATGCACAACTAGAAAGCAGTTAAAGGAACCAACACATAGTGCACAGTGATATACAAAACAAGTACAATTGAGAGCCTCACAGATTCTCTTTTCATCACAATCACACTTCCTTTTACACTCCATCCTTGTTACCTCTCCACCCTTATTACCACGTGTTGCGGCGTGCAACAAGATCCCACTTTACATTTCTGTTGCGGTGTGCAACCCGATCCCACCGTACAGTTTACACTCCACCCATGTTACCTTTCCACCCTTATTACTTCTTGTTGCGGTGTGCAACCCGATCCCACCTGACCATCATATTTCTTGGCAAACAATAACATCCCACAATTCAATCACAGGGTTTCATATCATCAAGAGTACAATTTCATAACACCCAACCAATCATGTGTTCACAATAGTCTTTATCATCCATTAATTCAACCACAAAGATGCTCATAAACAAGAATCTAAATTCATTACAACCAACAATCCATATGAAGTTAAGCCACAGTAAACCCTTCCAACAATGAGTCATATACGATGTTTCCATGGCCATTTAGTTCAATTACATCAATTCGCAATTCCCCTTCACCACTTGTTTCATAGCCCTTATCACTTAGATACCTTTACACATTTGAGTTTGTTATCATTCTTTCATACCAACATACTCAAGCATTTAACGAACCTTGCAAATGTTAGAGTAATCACATAGAAGTCACCTTTCACAATTTCAATTATCACGATAATCGACTAAGACAAATCAGAGAATGCAATCTCACACCTCAACAAAACCGGGCAATCAATTCACATATACTCAACAAGAAACTCATACCAAATGTTTGGACACCAACAAGTTGATTGTACGAGTCATCCCCTTTTTAATTTATATCACAATTCACCGGATCGTCTAGCACCGTCAGTCTATTACATATTGTGACATATTTCTCTTAGATTAGGAATCTTGTACCCAATTGAGAATTTTATCAAACACTATGTGACCCCTTAGACTACTAACCCCCTTTTGAGAATAATTACCCAAACTTGTTTTTCCCTTTTACTAGATTACGGGGTTTAACTCACATGCATGCAAGATTTCACATTTTATTTTCAAGAACCAACCTATGTGTGTTTCATTCTTACACAAAATCTGAGAAATCGGGGAAATAGGGTGAAGACTTACCTCTTTGAGTGAAGAAGATGACAATAACTCGATAATTTCCGGGCTTGAGGGATTTTGGAAAATCAAATTGGATGATGTTGAAACCTTCTCCCTCAAGAACTCTATTCTTCTCTCTCTATTTTTGGTCAGAAAATCGTTAAAAATGAAGGGAAGGGGTGTTTTATAAAACAGGGGGTCAGGTTTTAAGTTTAGAAAACAGGAGCCCCGACACAGAGATGCGGTCGCATTCCTGCTATGCGGTCCACCCTGTCACATAGTTGGCCTTCAAATGGGCCAAAATGGGAACCATACTGCCCAGGTATGCGACCACTTATGCGGTCCGCATACCTGTTATGCGATCGCATAACCTCCCTCGCAAAAACCATGGGGAAAGAATACGAAAACTATGCGACCCGCATCGTGAAATGCGATTGCATTCTAGGCCGCATAGCTGTCCTCAAAATGGACAGGAAACTGTCCAGGTATGCGATCACTATGTGGTCCGCATAACTGTTATGCGATCGCATAGTGCATCGTATAACGCGCAATTTCTGGAAAATTTAATCTTTCAAGTTCTGGGATACTTTTTACTCAAAATAGGATCATTTTAAGAATTTCTATAGTTATAACAACATAGGGACCTATTCGGACATAGAAATTTTATGGGTCTTTACATCCTCCTCACTTAAAATCATTCGTCCTCGAATGAGGATCGGGAAATCATTTGATTTTGAAAACACAATATGCCAACCCCCAATTTTTTTTACTAACTCCGTTATTTTCTGAAAATTTCTCCAGAGTTTCCTCTGTAATTAGGCCTATCTACATGCTAGAGAGCCCCCGAAACACATGTTCCTAACCAATTCCACACATAACTAGTTATTTCATGGCCTTGCACATAATTTTGTCACCTCGACAAGTCCCATATAATTCAATTACTTCAACATGCCATATACACTTCAATTAATCCTTACCAATCTACACTTCAATTAATCATTACCAATCTACACTTTAATTAATCATTTAACCATCATATAAGTTTCACATATTTTCATTTACTCCAAGGGGTTGCACATTACTCAAATAGTCATAACATATACAATTATGGCACAACTTGAGAAGTTACAATAGTAGAGGAATTAGGGGAAATGGGGTGCTTTTTCACAAAACTGAACATAACATATAATTGCTTAGAGATGACAATTCGCACGATCACTACTAGACTTATTCAAACAAATGGGAATATTTTTCTCTACTTCATTTTCCGCTTCCGACGTGGCCTCCTCAACCTGCTGACTTCGCCACAACACTTTAACTGAAGCAATTTCTTTGTTCCTCAATCTACCGGCTTGCCTATCAGGAATAGCAACCGGAACCTGTTCATACGATAATTTTTCATTAACCTCAATAGTCTCAACTAGCATGATAGCTGATGGATCTCCAACCACTTTCTTCAACACCAGGTGCACTAATGACATTTCAGGGGGCAATTCCAGCCTATAAGCCACATGTCCTATCCTTTGAGCAATCTGATACGGCCCGGCATACCTAGGGCTCAATTTTCCTTTTTTCCCAAACCGCATTACTCCCTTCATGGGAGACACATTCAAGAATACCCAATCATCTACTTGGAACTCCAAATCTCTTCGACGAACGTCCGCATAGGATTTCTGAGGACTCTGAGCAGTTTTCATCCTCTCCTGAATGACTCTAACTTTTCCCGTAGATTGGTGCACAAGATCCGGTCCTAAAAATTCACCAACCTCAAACCATCCGATCAGAGATCTACATCTCCTTCCGTACAACGCCTCAAATGGGGCCATCTGAATACTATCATGGAAACTGTTATTATAAGCAAATTCTATAAGCGACAAGTGTTCATCCCAGCTACCCTTGAAATCTGATACACAAGCCCGCAACATATCTTCAAGCGTCTGAATAGTCTGCTATGCCTGCCCATCAGTTTGTGGATGGAATGTTGTGCTGAGATTTACCTGAGTACCCAAACCTTGCTGAAATTTCTTCCAAAAGTTAGCTGTGAACTGGGCCCGTCAATCCGAGATAACAGGAACTGGAGTGCCATGGAGCTTGACTATTTCTTTGATATATAACTGAGCGTACTGTTTTGCAGTATCGGTGGACTTGACTGGCAAGAAATGCGCCGACTTCCTGAGTGGATCCTCTATCACCCAAATCGAGTTGAACCTACATGGAGTACGAGGTAACCTCACACAAAGTCCATATTGATCATCTCCCATTTCCACATCGGGATTTCCAGAAGCTGCGTCAATCCACCGGGCCTCTGATGCTCGGCCTTCACTTGCTGACAAGTCGGACACCTAGCCACAAAGTCCACCACACCCCTCTTCATACCATTCCACCAATAAATCTCTTTGAGATCCTGATACATCTTCGTATAACCTGGTGTACTGAATACCTGGAATTGTAAGCCTCTGCCATCACCCTTTCTCGGAGATCATCCACATCTGGAACACATAGCCTCTCTTGACATCGCAGGACACCGTCATCATTGCCGAGTCAGAATGTTGAAGTCTTGTGATTCAAAATTACTTCCCTCAATTGTGCCAAAGCCGGATCCCTGAATTGCTTTCCCTTGACTTTTGCTACAAGTGAAGATTCCGCTCCATTACACACCACGATATTCCCCTCATCTGAGGCCGAAAGACAAACCCCTAGACTAGCCAACTGATAAATTTCCCGAGCCAAAAGCCTCTGACTGGCTTCCAAATGTGCCAAGCTACCCATGGATTTCCTACTAAGAGCGTCGGCTACCACATTCGCTTTCCTTAGATGGTACAAAATACTCATATCATAGTCCTTGAGCAATTCCAACCACCTCCGCTGCCTTAAGTTCAACTCCTTCTGCTTGAATAAATATTAAAGACTCTTGTGGTATGTGAACATGTCCACATGGACCCCATAAAGATAATGCCACCAGATTGTTAATGCAAACACAACCGCCGTGAGCTCCAAATTATGCGTCGGATAATTCTTCTCGTGATTCTTGAGCTGTCTAGAAGCATATGCTATTACCTTACCACATTGCATCAATACACACCCCAAACCAACCCTTAAAGCATCAAAATAAAACACAAATCCATCTGAACCTTCTGGCAAGGTCAACACGGTGCCGAAGTCAATCTCGACTTTAATTCCTGAAAACTCTTTTCACATGCATCGGACCACTGAAACTTAACTGCTTTTTGCGTCAGCTTAGTCAATGGGGAGGCGAGAGTAGAGAATCCCTCCACAAACCTCCGATAATACCCAGCTAGATCCAAGAAACTGTGAAATTCTGTCGGGGTTGTTGGCCTAGGCCAATCCTTCCCCACTGCAATCTTTTGGGGATCAACCTGAATCCCCTCCCTGGAAACAACATGGCCCAAAAAGGTGATTGATTCTAGCCAAAACTCACATTTTGAAAACTTTGCATACAATTGGTGCTGAAGAAGAGTCCGCAGAACTGCCCTGAGGTGATTATCATGATCTTCCTGACTCCGCGAATAAACAAGAATATCATCAATGAAGAAAATCACAAATGAGTTGAGAAATGGTTTGAAAACCCGATCATAAGATCCATAAAAGTTATTGGGGAGTTGGTTAGCCCAAAAGACATTACCAGAAATTCAAAGTGCCCATATCGAGTCCTGAAGGCAGTCTTAGGAATATCCTGCTCTCTGATTTTTAACTGATGATACCCGGAGAAGAACTTAGCACCTTGCAACTGGTCGAACAAATCATTTATCCGAGGCAATGTATAATTATTCTTTATGGTGACCTTGTTGAGTTGCCGATAATCAATACACATCCGAAGGGATCCGTCTTTCTTTCTGACAAAAAGAACCGGTGCGCCCCAAGGCGACACACTTGGCCGAATGAAACCTTTTTCTAATAGATCTTTCAATTGTTCTTTTAACTCTCTCAATTCTGTTGGCGCCATTCGGTAAGGTGGAATAGATATTGGCTGCGTATCTGTCAATACATCAATCCCGAAATCGATCTCCCTATCTGGTGGAATCCCAGGAAGCTCGTCCGGAAATACTTCAAGAAATTCATTCACAACAGGAACAGATTCGGGAGCAGGCATCTCTGAAGTGGTGTTCGCAACCCGGACCAAATGGTAGATGCACCCCTTTCTGATCATCTTAGAGGCTTTAAGGTAGGAAATAAATCTACCTCTTGGCACAACACTATTCCCCTCCCATTGGATAACTGATTCATTAGGAAACTCAAGCCTCATAATCCTGGTTCGGCAGTCGAGTTTAGCAAAGAACGAATAGATCCAATCCATCCCTATAATTACATCAAATTCTACCATTTCTAACTCAATAAGATCGGCCGTGGTATCCCGACCACGCACCGTTACAACACAATTTCTATAGACCCGCACGACCGTGGTAGAATCACCAACTGGAGTCGACATAGAGAACGACTCGTGAAGCTGTTCGGGTTCTATCCCAAAGCTTGAATCAATAAATGGAGTAACATATGACAAGGAAGACCCGGGATCAACAAGAGCATAAACATCATGAGACTGAACAGTCAGAATACTTGTGACAACATCTGGAGAAGCCTCGGCGCTCTAGCGACCACTCAAAGCATAAAACCGGCTGGGTCCCCCTTGACCCCGCGCTCTACCCCTAGCTGCTCCGTGCCCTGCTGGTGCTGGAGGGCGTGCTGAGGACGTAGCAGTTGATTAATTGGAGGGCTGAGAAACACCCCTACCTGTGCCCTGACTGGGCGCACGGCAATCTTGCTGAACATGGCACCTCACTCCGCATCTATTGCATATCGGAATATCCAAGTAACAAGGCTCAGTATGAAATCTCCCACACTTAGGGCATGGGACCCTCCACTGCTGTTGGAACCTCCCACCTGAACGAACCGACTGATGGAACCTCCTGCTATCTGAACCGGGTCCAAAACGACCTCCCTACTGATAATTGTGCCCTACTGGCGGCGCACTGGCTGAAGACTGATCATATGACTGAGATGGCCTTGAAGATCCTCTCCCAGGGGCTGATCTCACACCTCCAACTGAGCTCCCAGGGTTGCCCGCTGACCGGGCCCTACTACTGCTCTCTCTCTCTCCATCCTTATTTTCAATTTTTGAGCCTCTATAGCCTGGGCGAATCCCACTATTTTCCCATAATTCATATCCGAATGCAAGGCAGCTGTAGCAGCTTCATTAACAACCAAGGGACCAAGGCCCCGAACAAACCGTCAAAATCTGGCCTCCATAGTCGGCATCATGTGCATAGCATATTTGGACAAGCGCACAAACTCCATATGATACTCCCACACACTCATGTTGCCCTGCTTAAGGACCTCGAACTCCGCAACATGGGCTGCCATAGTCTCAGTAGGCAAGAAATGATCCATGAAGGCATCAACAAACTCATCCCACTTTACCGGAGGGCTGCCCTCTCCATGGAACTCTCCCACATTTCAAACCACGAATATGCCGCTCCCTTCAGACGATAGGAAGCCAACTCAACCCCCTTTGCCTTAGTAGCGCTCATAACTCGGAGGGTCTTGTACATCTCATCAATAAACTCTTGAGGATCATCCCCTGGGTCGGTGCCTGTGAACTCTGGAGGGGCTAGCCGCAGAAACTGGTTGACCCTGGATCCCGAAGAATCCCCTTGCTTGCTAGAGGATGCAGGGGCAGCACGTGATCTTTGGGCCTGGGAGGCCACTATCTGGGTCAACATCCGAATAGCTCCCCTGAGGTCTCCATCAGAAATACCGGGAGACTGAAGAAGGATCAGGAACATCAGCGGGAGGGACTGTAGCACCCTCCGCTAGAGCAGGAATAGGAATATCATGGCCTGGGATGGAAGAGTCAGGCAGATTCAGGGTCGGGAATCATTCTTACCCGTACCATCAGATAAAGAATTTACGTCCACTCCTGGGTGGAATTGGCCTCTAGGCCGAGTCGGGCTCTCTTCTTGGGTGCCATTTACTGAAATTAGAATAATGCACGAGTTAGAGATAGACAACCTCACCTTCCACCACATCGCACGATATAGAGTAGGAATAAAAGGGTACTTTCCTAAATGTCCATGCAGCCCCTAATTATAGATGTGGCCGACAACACACCGATAAGAAGGGCTCTACTAGACACAACTCCGAGAAATCCTAGGAAACTTTTAAAACCTTAGGCTCTGATACCAAGTTTGTCACACCCCAAAATCGAGGGACGATAGCGGCACCTAACCGGGTGAACCCGGTCAAGCAGACCTAGGTTGCCTTTCCTACCCAATGCGTTCCCCCCCCCCCCCCNATTCCATATGAAATAACCACTTAGGATCTAAGCATGGATTTACAAACTTAAGTTCGTTTCTCTTTTAGCATTTCAACAATTGATTCCCAAAACATACACAATACATACATAACTTTCCAATCCGGACCACGATTCCGAATACGTACAGTTACTACCCCAAATACATATATACGCCCACATCATGTCTACGGAGCCTCTACGAATACTAGGAGTTTATACAATACTTGATGGAAACAAGGCCCCGGCTATACCTTACAATACATGACAGACTCAAAAGAGATAGCATGAATTACACACGGCCCCGGGAGGAAGTGGGGCTCACCAGTACTTGCTAAAAGAGGAGGAGGAGGAACCACTAACGGCGAGCTGAACTACCTGCTATGGACCCACTTACATCCATATAAAAGATGTAGCGCCCCCGACAAAAGGAACGTTAGTATTGTGGAATAGTACTAGTAAGTATGAGCAAACTTTACTCAAAGTAAAATCAAGAGATGCACAAATAGAAAGCAGTTAAAGGAACCAACACATAGTGCACAATGATACAAAAAACAAGTACAATTGAGAGCCTCACAAATTCTTGTTTTATCACAATCACACTTCCTTTGACACTCCATCCTTGTTACCTCTCCACCCTTAGTACCACGTGTTGCGGCGTGCAACCCGATCCCACCTTACATTTCTATTGCGGTGTGCAACCGGATCTCACCGTACAGTTTACACTCCACCCTTGTTACCTTTCCACCCTTATTACATCTTGTTGCGGAGTGCAAGCCGATCCCACCTGACCATCACATTTCATGGAAAACAATAACAACCCACAATTCAATCACAGGGTTTCATATCATCAAGACAACAATTTCATAACACCCAACCAATCATATGTTCACAATAGTTTTTATCATCCATTAATTCAACCACAAAGATGCTCCTAAACAAGAATCTAAATTCATTACAACCAACAATCCATATGAAGTTAAGCCACAGTAAACCTTGCCAACAATGAGTCATATACAATGTTTCCATGGCCATTTAGTTCAATTAGATCAATTCGCAATTCCCCTTCATCACTTGTTACATAGCCCTTATCACTTAGATACATTTACACATTTGAGTTTGTTATCATTCTTTCATACCAACATACTCAAGCATTTAACGAACTTTGCACATGTTAGAGTAATCACATAGAAGTCACCTTTCATCATTTCAATTATCACGATAATCGACTAAGACAAATCAGAGAATGCAATCTCACACATCAACAAAACCGGGCAATCAATTCACATATACTCAGAAAGAAACTCATACCGAATGTTTGGACACCAACAAGGTGACTCTACGAAGATTAAAGTTAGCCATACATACCTCGAGTCGTCCCCTTTTTAATTTCTATCACAATTCACCGGACCGTCTAGCACCGTCAATCTATTCCACAATGTGACATATTTCACTTAGAATTAGGAATCTTGTACTCAATTGAGCATTTTATCAAACACTATGTGACCCCTTAGACTACTAACCCCCTTTTGAGAATAATTACCCAAACTTGTTTTTCCCTTTAATAGATTACGGGGTTTAACTCACATGCATGCAAGATTTCACTTTTTATTTTCAAGAACCAACCTATGTGTGTTTCATTCTTACACAAAATCTGAGAAATTGGGGAAATAGGGTGAAGACTTACCTCTTTGAGTGAAGAAGATGACAATAACTCGATAGTTACCGGGCTTGAGGGATTTTGGAAAATCAAATTGGATGATGTTGAAACCTTCTCTCTCAAGAACTCTCTTCTTCTCTCTCTATTTTTGGTCAGAAAATCGTTAAAAATAAAAGGAAGGGATGATTTATAAAACAGGGGGTCGGGTTTTAAGTTTAGAAAATAGGAGCCCCGACACAGAGATGCGGTCAGGAATGCGACGTCTGCATTCCTGTCGCATAGTTGGCCTTTAAATGGGCCAAAATGGGAACCATACTGCCCAGGTATGGGACCACTAATGCGGTCTGCATACCTGTTTTGCGATCGCATAGTGCGTCGCATAACCTCCCTCGCAAAAACCATGGGGCAAGAATGCGACAACTATGCGACCCGCATTCGTGAAATGCGATCGTATTCTAGGCCGCATAGTTGTCCGCAATTTTTGGAAAATTTATTCTTTCAAGTATTGGGATACTTTTTACTCAAAATAGGACCGTTTTAAGTATTTCTACAGTTATAATAGCACAAGGACCTATTCGGGCATTATTTTAGACATAGAAATTTTATGGGTCTTTACAGTTGTATCCCTATCTTTTGTGATAACACTCGTGCAATTAGGATGACCAAGAACCCGGTTCATCACAAGAGAACTAAGAACATAGATGTTAGACATCACTTTTTGAGGGACAACTATGAAAAATGTTTGATCACTGTGGAATTTTGTGCTACTGACAAGTAAATAGCTGAAATCTTTACAAAAGCTCTAAGTAGAGATAACTTTGAAAGGAACAGGTTAGAATTAGGGATCATTAAGATCAATTCAGAATTCACAATGAAAAAAAAATAATTTTTTTGGTTAGAAAATCTGTAAATTGTGTATTTAATTTGATTAATTTTTGCTCAATCTCATACTTTCAATAGTATACTCTTGTGCTATGTTCTAAAATGACTCATTAATCTCTAATGATATTTTCTCTATTTTGGCAAACTTAGACTTACACAAGAGAATTCTCAGTGAAGAAACTAGTTCATCAAGATCACTCGGCATGTTTTCTACACTCTGCATAATTTGAAATAATAATATTTGGATCATGATCAGAGTCCTACCTAATTCCAAACTTCTTTTGGACTTATTCGTTACAATTGAATCAATTCCGTTCAAAAGATTCCCAATCGAATTGAAGTACCTAGATTCTAGGGATACACTTTAACATCTTTTCAAAACTGAAATTCAGTTTGATTAGACTTATAAAAGTCTGAAAAGTTGTCGTTACCCCATTAATTACTCCTCTTTGTATTTATCAACTTTAGTGTATTCCTCACTTCATCTCTCTCAAGCCGTCAAAAACTCTCAATATCCTTTCATCTTCCAAACACAATCCAATTCTCTTCTCTTCCATACCCAAGCACAGAAATGGCTAACACTCCTGAGAATTTCTCATCACTACCACAAGAAACCACTTCGACACCCACTATCACTCCTTCAGACACCCCAACCTCTAAGAAAAGAGTAAAAATGATGGCTCGCAAGATTGTTGCTGGTGGAGAACAGATTCAGAATATGAACAACTGAAAGCGAGTAGGGAGGGAGAACCTCAGAAATCTGATGAATTCCTTCAAATCTGCTACTGAGGGGGAAGAAACTGTTTCTTCCAAAACTGAACAATTTCTGAAGTTGCTACAAATTTGGAGAATAGATTTTGTACTGGCAGGGTCTATAGCAAGTGTTGAAACTACAGAGTCTGGAGAAGTTGGTGGTAAAAATAAAAAAGGAAAAGAAAAAGAGAGGAAGGGTGCTAGGAGTGATGTGAGGGGAAAGGGTAAAAGAGTGGTTGATTCTTCACCCACTCGTGTGAGTTTAACCAAAGACAAAGGTGCAATGGTTGTTTGGGGAGAGAAATTTGGAGGAGTAGATGAGAGTGTAAAGAAAACAGGGGGAAGTTGGTATGGCAAAGCCGCTGAAGGGCTTGTTCAACTTTGGAAAAATGTAGATGAACCTGTTTCATCTGTAGAGGAAACCCTCGCAAACCTATCGAAGAAAGTGACTGAGAGCTATAATCCAAAGAAGAAAGGGAGTTCAAAGGCTAAAACCCCTGGCACTGATAGGGGTAACAAGAAAAGGAAGGTTGCCCCTTCTGTTACTATAGAAATTCCTCTCACAAGAGGAAGAGACACAAGAAGTCAGCTAAAGCAGAATGAGGCAGAACTGCAGAAAGCCTAATAGGAAAGTAAAAGAAAAGTAGTTGCTAAGGGAAAGAAGAAGATGGATGAGCCTGTTGAGGCTGTTGACATTGATGAGATAGACCTGGTCCTTCAAGATGAAGACGAGAATGAAGAAGTGGAGGTTCTGACTCCCAAAGTCAAGAAAGTCAAGACTTTCACTAAGAAGTCTGTTTCAGAGTCAAAGTCTGCTGAACCATCCATTTTGGCAAAAAGAACCATGTCTGTTGTGAAATCAAGAAAAGTGAGAATTGTGGAGGAAGAAAATGGAGTGGAGAGGAAGAAGATGATTCTGACGTTGAGAAAGATAAGTTGGCCAAGTTTGGCAAGAGGACAATTTTGAAAGGCAGACTCCTCAGGGATTTGGAAGAGGAAGGAATTGTTTTGCTTTTGGAGAAGTTGGAGTTGCAAGGCTAGAAGGACATGGTCCTTTAGATGGATGGCAGGTTGGCCAGGAATGAAATTGTTGAGTTTATGGCAAATACTGATGTGAAGGATGGAAGGGTTACCAGTATGGTGAAAGGAGTGCAAGTCTCTTTCGATGTGAAGGAGTTGGGATAAATTCTAGGTGTACTTGTTGTGGGGTACAATGACTATACAAAGCTCAAGTGGCCATGCCTATAAAATCTTCCTACTGCCTTGCCATTACCAGAAAATTCAGTGACAATAAGGAAGAAATTGAGCCCAAGGCTGTGTACAAGAGTGAGATGAAGCCACCCTACAAAGTATTGTTCGAATTTGTCAACAAATGTGTTATGCCAAGGCAGGAAGGAGGCACATTGCAAACTTCATGGACTTGGTCCTCATGGAGTGTTTGGACAGAGGGAGGCAGATTAATTGTCATGGATTTATAATCTAGCTTCTTGATAGGGTTCTAAATGGCACCAAGACTCATGACATTCCCTATGAATTCATTCTCACAGTTATGCTTGCACATTTCAAGGTACCTATGAGGAAGTGGGAGGTTATTACAAGCAAGGATCATTTTGAGGCAAATACTCTGCTTGCTTGTGACTATAAAGCCATGACACTCCTAAAAACTTGGTTCATTCAAGAGGTAAGAGTGAATAGCAAGGTGAGAGCCTTGGTGCAAGAAAGTGAGGCTAAAGATGCTGAGATTGAGAGGCTGAAGAAGAGGTTGGCTGAGGTGGAGATTGAGAGGAATGCTCTCAGAACTAATCTAGCAAGAGAAAAGGCGAAGAATGAGGGCATTCTTCAGGATATGCCGAAACTCCTCCAAGCCAAAAACCAAGCACCTGGTCCTTCCCATCCTTAAGCCTCCTAGCCTAGTATAGGTCAACCAGTGACCCAGTTCGGTATTTTTTTGTTGTTTTTGCTCATGTTTCCAGTGTTTTTATTTCTTCTTATGCTTTGTGGTAGAATCTTATCAATCATCAATTAAATTCACTGTCTTTTGCTCTAACTGTTTGTTTATATTTATTTGATGGTTAAAATTCTAGCTTGATCTATGATGATTAATCCATGATTACATTTGAAGTATTCCAAATGGCCATGAGTAAGTTTTAAAATCTGGTTATCTCACATTTTTTGCAACTTTTTGATGATGCCAAAGGGGGAAAAAAGTTTCGCTTTACACTTTGAACAGTGATATTTATAACCTGATGAACCTGGTCCTTAATGATAAGTGATAAAAAGGAAAAATGTTTCTAACATAAGCTTATGGAAAGAACAGATTTTTTCATCATAAAAAAGGGGAAATTTGTTAGCCCAAGTGAAGGTTTGTTTTGAAGATTGACAAAGGAAGCTCAGGCATGAATTAGGTGCATCCCTTGTGTGCATGGACACATGCAGATTCGATTATGTGGGGTGCACGTGAAGGATATAAGTTTAACTTGGTATAATTGATATCTTCTGATCGAACGGTTGCATAATTGATAAGGAGAAGGACTCCTTAATCAAAGAGAACACTATCCAAAATAAGAGAGGAGTTAGAAGTTGAGATCAACTAGAACTCTTCTACCAAGGAAGAGTAGCATTAGAACTCTAGTAATTTCTTCATCTACTAACACTATATATTGTTGGATGTTATCATTTTACAGGAACGCACAAAAGCAGAAGTTAAACGTGAATAGAGAGCAAAATAGCAAGGCATTTTGCAAGCAATTCGTGTGTGATTCAAGTGTGCAAACCTAAAGCTACATGAACCAGATATAAGAACCAGTTCTAAGTGTCTGTCGTTTATTCTAGTTCAATCGTAGTAGGTGTTTTCATATTGTACCTTTCAGCTTTATCTAGAGGCAATTATAATAGTTATTCAAAGTATTCAAGTTAGAATTAACTTGAAGTTGTCACAACAATTAGAGGTTGGTTGCTACAACGGGATTTTAATTAATCCTAGGTTTACAAAAAGTGTTTAGTAAATGTAATTTTTGGATCAGTGATTTAGTGGAGAGTTTGGAAAAATCCTACTGAGAAGTAGGTCGTGATTTTTTCACCTTTTGAGCTAGGTGTTTTCCACGTAAAATACTTGTGTTCTTTACTTTCCGTATTTAATATTTCAGCAATAATAGGTTAAGTAACACATAGAAGAACCTGGCCGCTCTATAATCAGTTTAAGCGAAAAATTGGGTACCACACAAATCACTCCCCCTCTTGTGTGGTATTGAAGTTAAAACATCATAGTGAAAGTGCGACAACCATTTAGAATAATAAGGCACTGAGTGAGATAACGAGTTCTATATTAAGAGGCACATAGAATAAAACATGTTAATAATTCTTTTATTTAAACTATTATGTTGCCAACAACTCAACAAAATATGATATAGTGGCTTCACGCAATTAAATTCACATTGACAATAAATTCACCACGTTATACGGAGGCACATATAGGCATGTTAAAGCAACACAACAAATCACGTAGAATGCATGACTCACACAAGAAACCACAATCGTTCCAACACCAAAAGAATAACCAAACACAATCAAAATGCAGATGAATGATTGAAGGAAGAACAATGACCGTTCAAATCAACAAGTTGTCCCAACATGGAATGTACAATGAAAATCACAACCGAGGTACCACCTCGTATTCACATTTCACAATTTCAATCACAATCTTTCCTTATACTGCCGCGTGAGATTTACTTTTGAAATAGATTTTGAAAACAATTTTCTTGAAATAGCTACAAGCACTTTAGCCCACCTTATGACGCCACATGGCTTCACGTAGTTCCCCTACAAGCAACACACACATAAGTCCCACCTTATACCACCGCATGCACATTAACCCCAAGCCTTATACCGCCTCATGCACGTCAATATCACATTACAATAATATCTCGCACCACAAATGCCCATATATCACAATTTGCAAACAATCAACTATATCAATATTTCCACAATAATAGCCCACGACTCCATGACAACGGGTACAAGAATATCAACAACAACAATGAATGTCAAATGCTCAATAAGAAAGATGTTTCAACAATAACAATTACGCCTCAACATGATAATGGCTTTCATAACTTCAACACTAATAACTCAACAATGAGAGACAATGTATAACCACAATGTTAAATAAGAATACCTCACAATGAAAGAAAAAACGTGTAGCAATGAATTCAAATAATGGAAATCAACAAGGCAAGGGATAACATGAACAATAACTCCAAATAATTATAATCAACAATGAGAGAGATAACACGAAAAAATGACTTCAAATAATTATAATCAACAATGAGAGAGATAATATGTAACAATAATAGAGGAAAGAAGTTCAACTAAGGCATGAGAGTAATTTATCAATTAGGATTTAGAATAAGTGTTAACGAAATTATTTAAGGCATGTAAGGATAGACTAACACAAGTAAGAATAAATTGAGTATGAGAATTTAGAACATGATATGGCATTTTAATTAAAGCATAGAAATAGTCTAAGTAGCCTAAATCGGTCAAATACTACGTACAAGCCGTGTACCCACTCGTCACCTTGCGTACACGATTTTCATATAACACAAATGAATCAATCAATACTAATTCCTAAGGGGTATTTTTTACCACACAATCTTAGGCAAGATACGTACATCAACTAGGCCAATTTAACACTCGAAAATAGCTTTTCCCTTAAGATTCTCCTCCACACGACTCAAATCTAACCAAAATAAACTTAATAACATCAAAAAATTCAAGTGAAACCAATTACAATAAATAAAGTTGTGATATTTATATTTCCCAAAAAAAGTCAAAAAAAAGTCAACGCCGGGTCCGCCTTGGATTACGAATCCAAGCTTAACCGAGCAAAGCCGAACCAATACAAGCTCACACGAATGAAAACTCACTCAATCGGAGTCTGATAGCTCAACCAATTCGCCAAAAGATCGCTCTTGGGTGTTCATAACCCAAGAGTCCAACCCACACTAGTTGGGTAGCATATCTCCCAAAATATTCCTCCAAAACTCCAAATTCAAGTATGTTGTTCTCCTAATATAGGAGAAAAAACCCCCAAAAGAAATAGGGAAATAAACGCCTCTAACTCATTTTTAATTTTAAAAATTTAGGACAAAACTCTATCCCTTGATTTAATGAATTAAATGGATTTTCAATTCAAATCATGAATTAAAGCTTCAAAGGGGAATGAATCAAAGGGAAATACTTAGATTTGTTTTAGACCTTACTCCATGGAAGAAACTTGAAGAACATCCTCAAATTCTCCCAATCCCAAACTTTCAAGCTGAGAAAAACTCCAACAACATTAATAGCCAAAATTGTCCATCTTTTATGCGTTGTTTCTTGTGCCAAACGATCACAAAACTCACTTTTGATGCCTCCAATGGATTCTTAAGAAAATTACAGTTAAGTTAGGCATTTGAATCACTCCATATGATCTTGTAATGAAGGAGATATGTTGGTTTCAATATTTAAAAATAGTGCAGATTGTTAAATACGAATCAGTGGTAATTTCGTAATTAATATGAAAAAATATGGCAACAAAATTCTTATTAAAATGACCATAAATTCCTCATACAATAAACTTAGATGATTTCGGTTTTTATGGTTCCAAAATTATGATACAGATATAATGGTTTAACCGAAACACGAATCAAAGGTCGTTTCCTCAATACGGTAACCTTTATGATCAATCGACATCGAAACATACAACCCAAACTTATCCAAAACTCATCGGGATTTAACCAAACGTTGTGGACATATGCAAAATTATCATACAAAGTTATTGGAATAATTAAAACCCGTTCCGAGTTCGTTTACCCAAAAGTCAAACCTTGGTTAACTCTTCCAACTTAAAGCTTCTAAAACGAGAATCATTCTTCCAAATCAATCCCGAACCACTCGAAAAACGAAACCAACTATACACACAAGTCATAATACATAATATGAAGCTACTCAAAGTCCCAAATTACCGAATGGAACACTAAACCTGAAAAAGACTGGTCGGTCGTTACAGCTAGACTCTCGAACTCCGCAACCGCTCTTCTCCAAATATCTGCCAGCAAGATGCAAAAGTATAGTATGATTACAACTGTCCCCATGTACTCAATAAGTATCTTGACTAACCTCGGTGAAGTAGTAACAAGGTTTTTAAGTAACAAGATACTCACTAATATAACCCGTTTAGTTAAATTGGAATAGAAACAACACTAGTAATAACAAAGTAGTTTACAAGAACAAATATGAGAAGTAGCAAATAAATTAACTAAAAGAAATAACGGCCAATTTCATCAATATCACAACCAAACCTTTTCCAATAGCTCAAGCCATAAGGTTAAAGCAATAACCACCAAAACAACATAGTAAACCCACAAATCTTCATAATATGAGAATTGTGTTCAAGATATCAAATCAAATGGTACGACAACACCCTACGTCCATTTACCTCATCCCCACCAAATATATGCATTTATGTCAAATCAATTGGTACGGTAATATCCTTTGTGCATTTATCCCATCCTCGCCGAGCATATGTATAGTAGTACCAACCAGGAAGAAGGAATCCCAACAACAGTACAACAATGTAGAAGGTACACAGATAGCAATAAAAAATAAGGCAGAAACATATGGATATCGGTAATAGAAAAGGTAGGAGGCGCAGAAGTAACGATGACAAATAAGGTAGAAGAATATAGATTTCAATAACAAACAAGGTAGAAGGTCTAGATAAATCAACGACAAATGAGCGAAAATATAGATGTAAATATAACAAAAAAGAAATAAACCATGAATGTAACAAAATAAACGGATAAAAGGCATGGATAGAACGATAACAAATAAGGTAGAAGGTAAAGAAATGACAATAACAAGCAACATAGCTAGAAAGCAAAGACGCAATAACAACAACTCAGGATAAAGACATAAATTATACACAGCGGAAAGATAACACAATATAATGCATGTCTCTCTTTCTCACCTGTGTGGAACACCCTTCTTGCAATGAAATCTCATCCTCACATTATAATATAAAAATAATAATTGCACGGCATCGCCCTTCGTGCTTTTACTCCCTTCCTCACTTGATAATATAAAAACAATGGCACGGTATCACCCTTCATCATTTTATCTCATCGTCACATGATAATGTCATCATCCTCACATAATAATGTGAAACAATTGCACGACATCATTCTTCGTTATTTTACTCTCTTCCTCTCCAAGCACATATATATCAACAACAAGCATGGTAGAAAGCATGAATAACATCAAGGGGAGTGGTTAAGCAAAATACACCATGTGAACGGCAATTACAACTTTTACACCAATAAACAAATCAATAAACATCAAGAATCCCATTGTTCAAGTATCTCAACAAAGCTCAAACACGATCTTCAAAATAAGTATGGGACCTAAGTATCTCAATAATAACTGACATAGACAAGTATTCGTGATTTTGGTATAGTTATGACCAAATTTAGCACATCATCATTCTCACGAAGAGTCCATCATATTTCAATAAGTTGTAGTAAGTTGAAGCATGGTCACTATCGTTGAAATTGTGCTCGTGCTATCATAGAAGTCAAGTACAATATGAGTCAAGAAAATTACAAAGTCCAATAAGGTACAAGAAATCAAATAATCTACCCCGAGCAAGGATAACCTTGGTACATGCATATATGCTCGTCACCATGCATATACATCACTGCCGCATGTAGAAAACAATATCATTTTATTAGGAAACATTTCCTCAACAAATCTTGGCAAGACACTTACCTCTTTCTGGAACATAATCAACAATGCAACACGGCCTTTCCTTTAGGATAAGCCTCCAACTGAATCTAGCCAAATATCGTCCAAATAATACAAAACAAGATTTAGAAACTACTCACGAATGAAAAAGGTTCAATCTTTAACTAAATTTAAAAGGTCAACAAAAAGTCAACTTGGGCCCACGTGATCAAAATCCGAGATTAAGACCAAATCACAATTACCCATTCACTGCCGAGCTCGGATATGTGATATGTTTTGAAATCTGAACTCAATTAGGGGGGGTCTAAATTTCAATTTTATAAAATTCTTAAATTATACCCAAAACCCACAATTTCTACTTTGAAATTCATAAATTTGATGATGAAATTCATGAAAAAGTAACTTTAATTGATTGACAACAGGTTAAAGTTACTAACCAATGCATTTGGAAAAAATTTCTCATCCGAAAATCGCCTATATGAAGTATATGGTTCAAAAATAGTGTAAAATGAGCTAAATCCTGAATCCTTACATTTTACCCAGTTGCATATGTCGCAATTGCGAACTCTTATTCGCAATTGCGACGTCCGCAAAATAGAACAACTGGTCACAATTGCGAACCAGTCTCTGAGATCCAACATCACAAAAGCGATAAACTTTTCGCAAATGCGAACTCTGGCAGTCCGCAAAAGCGAAGCCACCCCAAATTCCTCACAGTCGCAAATGAGACATTATCCTTGCAAAAGTGAGGACCTCCACCTTCGCAATTACGATCAAAGCTTTGCAAAATCAAAGCTGACCCAACCCCCTCCAGTATCGCAAATGTGAGCTTGGCATCACACTTGCGAACAGTTCCTAGCAAATGCGAGATCTGCATAGTGACACCAGCAGGAATTTCCCAACTAAACTAAAACTATTTGCAACGCATTCGAAACTCATTCGAGCCCCCCGGGCTCCAACCCAAATATTCACACAGGTGTAAAAACATCATACAAACTTGTTTGCTAACTCAAATCATCATAATAACATCAAATATAAAAAAATTGATCATTAAAACTCAAGGTTTTCAACTTCAAAACTCATTTTTCCAACTTTTCACATAATGCACCGAAACGGCCTTGGGTCACCCGGGAACCCAACCAAACATGCTTACAAGTCCAAAAATATCATTCGAACCTATCGAAATTGTCAAAACACCGATCCAAATTTATTTATCAAAAATATTGATTGTGGTCAATTCTAGTCGTTTTTAAAGCAAACAATCACATTTTCTTTAAATTTCCACATAAAAACTTTTCGAAAAGCGACATAGTCCATGCACATCATAAATTATCAAATAAATCCACGAGGGAGGGGGATCTCGGAACACAAAAGAGGGAACTAGTACTCAAAATGACCAGTCGGGTCATTACATTCTCCCCCACTTAAACATGTGTTCATCCTCAAATGTGCTAATAGTCATTCCAAAGCCGCAAATTGCTGAATAAACTCATCATACCCATACCCATGAGTGACTCCATTACCACGGTCCATATAATTCTATGAACATGACCCCGACCGAAGATTCTTCCTTCGACCTTAGCCTACAGGGCGTGGAACTAAATCCAATATTTGGAATCCCCTATAAGATCTGATCTTTGTACATATACATTGTATCAATCTCATCAAGCTGCATCAAGCCGTCAATACGCTACCAATATCAAACCACATGTTGTACCCATAACTCATGTACCTATAACTCATGTACTTATGATAGTAACCTTCCGACCATAATAGTTGCTCATTACTACACCTGGTACCCATAATATTCTTCATATCAAATAAAAACTCATTCCAAACCCTTGCAATGCTGCTAATGATAAAAGAGACATGCATAAACCCATAACCATCCATGAAATCAATGAGTCATGGAGTTCTCTTGTCCGACATGTATCATTTCCAAATTCTGCGCGGAATACCAATACCATAGTGCAAATTATAGGTCCAAAAACCTTGTCTCACCTAGTACAAACAGCTCAACCGACAAGTCACGCCAAAATCCACATGGAACCTCACACAACGCGGTCCGTACATCAATTAAGCAATACCTCAAACATGACAAATAAAAGTATAAGGGTCAAATAACAAAGCTACTGAGAAAGTTTAACAGGCAGGGCAATGTTGAACATATCCTTATGAACTATTTCCACATAGTAGAAGCAAAATACATGCAATAAGCATAAGGAATCACATATCATCATAATACGGTTGTGGCGTGCAACCCGATCCCACACACCATCATTGTGGTGCGCAACCCGGTCAAATCATATCAATCCACTTGGGAATACTTATCGAGCCAAATTGCTCACTAAACACATGTATATCCATATTAAGTACAATAGAGTTCATAAATAAAACTATGGGAAGATGAATAAGCATAATACACTATGGAAAAATGTAGGCATTGCTAAGGGGAGATAAGCAAATCAATATCACAAAAACTATCTCGCTCGTATATTGCCACAACGCCTAAATAGAACCAAAATATGTGTGTGAGTAATCAAGTAGTCTCTCAACTCATCTTGGCATAAGAGTAAACACATGAATAGACCAGGGCATGAATAATATCCATTTCACCCGATGATACACCCACCATAAATGTTGCGCTAGAGTAAGCAAGCACGATCTGATATAGAATATGCATTCTCATTGTGCCTACAAATAGCCCCCAAACCAATTCCGATCATCCCCAAACATGTAAATAACCTTCCAAAGCCCATAGAAACCTATCCATAACACATACCATCAACTATCCAATTCTTAACATATCCTCACTGTACACAACTAAGGAATAGTCTGCCTACGAGAACATCCAGTCTCTAAACCTCAGGAATATCAGAATCACCATATATGATCCCAACTCCACTACTCAAATGATTCACATCACTTGTACACAATCATCTCACGAAAAATACTCACATAAATCTTCTGCGCCACATAGCAAAACCTAAACCTCAGCAGCCCAAAACCATGTGATCACCGTAATACTGGTCAAGCATCCGCGAGTCAAAACACAATTCCTCATAAAATACACACCCTTCTCAAGCGATACCAAATAGTAATAGCATTCTCTTAAACATTTGAAATCGTCCATGCCTTCTAGAACTCATGACCTTCCCTTCGAAACTAAACTGCAACCTTGTACTTGCAACTTCTCTATTCCACACGGTGTACCACAACTATCATGCTAACTTGTGAAAATGCGAAAATCTCATAATCAACTCTAAATCACAAGCAATATAAATACCTCATCAACCTAGAACCTTCTATGTAACTCAATCAAGGAGGACATCACCATACGCGACACACCTCTATACCCTAACCCGTAAAAACATCAACCTCGAGCTATGGTAAAAATCATCGTGAATTCTTCGAAACCCATTAACACATAGTCAACCATCAGAACCGAATCCCTCTAAATCAACCGAGTCATGTAGATTTCTAAACCAGAAGTGTCTCAACACAAAATCCCTGAAGAACATTTTAATTAATATGAAGCTATTTCCCTCATCTATCTAGTTCTACCATGTAAAATCAATAATGATATCGAAATACTGCAAGTCTCAGCTCCATCCCATGAAAACCTCAGGTCCTAGCCTTACCCAACTCTGAAAATATTTAAATACCATATGAATCTTGATCCCATTGGAGCCTTCTCGATAGTCATTCACCTTTCCCCAATATCCAATGCACCATCAATACACATCAACGATTTTGTGCTCCCCCGGAACATGAATATCCAAAAAGAAACAACCCGCGATTCTTTGTCCTTGCACACTACATTCACGACGAATATCAAACCTGAGTCATTTCACAACCTCTGTATATCTATAAAGTATATTACATCAATGTGTACAACACATTCCTTGCCCAAATTATCCTCGACCACCCCCTTCTAAAACCATGTAAAATCCATAATGCATCCAGATCCGGAAACCACAACAATACATGACCAAATGACCCGATTGTCGATGGTAGACTCCCCCACTTGGCTTGGAGCCTCACACACCTTATCTGATAATCCCATAATACCCCTCTTTCAAACTTACCATGACCTTGAGATGCTTTCCATTTGAATCTCCTCATAAGCTCGCATCGCACTAGTCAAAACACAATATGATCATTTGTCGAATAAATACTCATCCTCCCGTCAGTCAAGACAACTTCCTCAGGTGCCCCGAAATTGTAGTATATACATTCCACTAAATATAAGTGTCATACGAAACACACGACCTCAATCTTCTGGAAGGAGATAACGCACCCGCTAATCTTTAATTGACATCTTCCCATGACCCTACCATGATCACAACCACTACTAAATCAATTAATTTTCTCGAGTATACACTCGTCAACAAGATATAAGATACCACTTCATTCCTCATATAAACAACTGAAAGATCCACTAACATATCCACATCCCAAAACTGCACAACACATCGAGGCCATGATAAAGCATCCATAGTCCCGGTAGTCCATTTGTAGCATCACAAACAGTTGTTGCGTAGTTGATATCGAGTGCCCAACATCGCATACGAGTGAATAGTGAAATCGAGTATACAAGATTCTGCTAAAACAAAGTCGCACGATTAGGATAGAAAGATGGAAAGTTCCTAGATGCCTTGTTGCCTCTCAAAGCCAGCTATGGACGTGATCATACCAATCCGCAAGACTCTACTAGACACTTGCTCATGACTCGTAGAGCCTACAAACCTAGTGCTTGATACCACTTGTCACGATCCAAAATCCCACTAAGTCGTGATGGCATCTAACCAACCCGATAGTTAAGCCCAACAGTATAAGTCACTACTATGATAAGAAACCATCGGTAATAATACAATAGTCAAAAAAATTAACATAATTATTCCAAGGACTGGCAGTACAAGTCACAAATGACTACGAATAAGAGTACAACTTTAGTTTAAGGAAAAATATATCATCTATTTGAAATTTACATAAATGGAGTTATAAATTATAATCTACCACGAACAAATGGTAGCTTGTATTGGGAGTTCTCGTGCGTCTTGAATGCTAGACTCTCAAACTTCGCAACTGCTCTTCTGCAAATATCTGGCTACAAGGTGCATAAGTGTTGTATGAGTATAACCGGCCCTATGTACTCATTAAGTATATTGACTAACCTCGATGAAGTAGTGACGAGGTTTTAAGTCAAAAGATACTCAGTAATATAACTTGTTTAGTTAATTGTAATAGAAACAACACTAGAAATAACAAAGTAGATTACAAGAACAAACATGAGAAGTAGCAAATGATTAACTAAAAAAAATAACGGCCAGTTTCATCAATATCACAACACATACTTTTCTAATAACTAAAGTCATGAGGTTAAAAATAACCATTAAAACAACATAGTAAACCCACGAATCTTCAATATGAGAATTATATTCAAGATATTAAATCAAATGGCACGGCAACACCCTTCGTGCACTTACGTCATCCTCACCAAATATATGCATGTATGTCAAATTAGTTGACGCGGCAACACGCTTCGTGCATTTATCTCAAACCTCGCCGAGCATATGTTTAATAATACCAACCAGGAAGAAGGAATACCAGCAGCAGTAATAACGAAGTAGAAGGTACAAAGATAGCATTAACAAATAAGGCAGAGTCAAAGGTAGAACATATATTTTAATAACAAACAAGGTAAAATTTCTAGATAAAATAATGACAAATGAGCGAAGACCTAGATGTAAATAACACAAACAAGAAAGAAAACATGAATATAACAAAATAAACAGATAGAAGGCACGTATAGAACAATAAGAAATAAGGTAGAAGATAAAGATGTGACAACAAAAAGAAACATAGAAAGCATAGGTGCAACAATAACAACTCAAGATAAAGGTATAAAAGTATACGCAAGGGAAAGATAACACAACATAATGCATGTCTCTCGTCTTCGCCTGCACGAAAACACCCTTCGTGCCATGAAATCTCATCCTCACATTATAATATAAAAAATAATTTACGGCATCACCCTTCGTGCTTTTACTCTTTTCCTCACATGATAATATAAAAACAATGACATGGCATCACCTTTCGTACTTTTACTCTCACCCCACATGATAATGTAAAACAACTGCACGACATCACCCTTTGTGCTTTTGCTCTCATCCTCACATAATAATGTAAAATAATTGCATGACATCATCCTTCGTGCTTTTTCTATCTTCCTCACCAAGCACATGTACATGAACAACAAACACGGTAGGAAGCATGGATAGCATCAAGAAGAGTGGTTAAGCAAAATACAAAATGTGAACGATAATTAAAACTTTTGCACCAATAAACAAATCAATAAACTTCAAGAACCCCATTGTTCAAGTATCTCAATAAAGCTCAAACACGATCTTTAACATAAGTATGGGATCCAAGATTCTCAATACTAACAGATATAGACATGTATTCGTGATTTAAGTATAGTTATGACCGAATTTTAACACATCAACATTTTCACGTAGAGTCCATCATATTTAATCAAGTTTAATAAGCTGACCCATGGTCGGCAGCATTGAAATTGTGCTCATACTATTAGAGAAGTCAAGTAAACCAAGAGGCAAGAATATCACAAAGTCCAACAAGGCACAAAGAATCATATAATCTACCCCGAGCATGGATAACCCTGGCACGTGCTTATACCCTCGTCACATCGCATATACATCACCTCCATATGTAGAAAACAATGTCATTGTATTAGAAAAAAAAAATTCAACAAATCTAGGCAAGACACTTAACTCTTTCTGGAACAAAATCAACAATTCAGCACGGCTTTTCCTTTAGAACAAGCCTCCAATCAAATAAAATCTAGAAAAATATCGTCTAAATAATTTAAAACAAGCTTTAGAAACTACACATGAATAAAAAATTTCAATCTTTAACTAAATTAAAAAAGTCAACAAAAGGTCAACACATGCCCACTGGCTCAAAATTTGAGATTAAAAGTAAATCTCGATTATCCATTCACCCTCGAGCCCGAATATGTGATTTGTTTCAAAATTTAACCTCAATTTGAGATCTAAATCTCAGTTTTATAAAATTCCTAATTTCTACCCAAAACCCCCAATTTCTACTTTAAAATTCATAGATATGATGATCAAATTCATGAAAAAGTAAGTAAAATTGATTGAAAATAATTTAAAGTTACTAGATAAAGCATTTGGGAAGAAATTGCTCTTCGAAACATTGCTTCTGTAAAGTCTAGGGTTCAATAATTGTGTAGAGTGAGCTAAGTCCAAATATCCCCACATTTTAACCAACTGCAAATGTCGCAATTGAGAACTCTTGCTCAAAATTATGACGTTCTCAAATGAGAATAACTGCGCCTAATTGCGAACCAGTCTTTGATCTTCCGACACCGTAAAGCGATAAATTTTTCGCAAATGCAAAATCTGGGCATTCCGCAGATGCGAAGTTGCACCAAATTCTTCACAGTCACAAATGTGACAGTATCCTCGCGAAAGCGAAGATCTCCACCTTTGCGATTGAGATCAGAGCTTTGCAAAAGCGAAGTTGACGCGGCTCCCTCCAGTATAACAAATGCGAGCTTAGCATCGCGATTGCGGTTCTCGCATTTGGGAACAGGTTCTCGCAAATGCGAGACCTACAGATTAATACCATAAAAAATATCTCAACTAACTAAATCCGCAACGCATCTGAAACTCATCCGAGCCCCCGAACTCCAGCTCGAATATTCACACATGTGTAAAAATATCATACAAACTCGCTCACTAACTCAAATCATCAGAATAACCTCAAATATCAAGAATCGATCATTAAAACTCAAGGTTTTAACTTCAAAGCTCATTTTTCCAACTTTTCACATAATGTGCCGAAATGGACTTGGGTTACCCGGGACCCCAACCAAAAATGTGTACAAGTCCAAAAATTTCATACGAACCTACATAATCATCAAAATACCAATCTGAATTCCTTTACTTAAATTGTTGCCCGTGATCAACTCTAGTCGTTTTTAAAGACAAGAATCACATTTTCTCTAAATTTTCACATAATAACTTTCTGGAATACGACAGGGACTATGCACACACGTCCTATATCATCAAATAAATCTATGGGGGGTCTCGGAACACAGAAAGGGGAACTAGTACTCAAAACGACCAGTCGGACATTACACTTCCCTAGTAGAGAACTTGTAAGGATGCAATCTCTTCAGTACCAAAATTTATACTAAAGCAATTAGTTTAAACTTTTGTAAATATTTTCTCCCTTAATTTTGTATTGGTGAAATGTAGACTCATTATGTAGACTAATTGAGTCTCGACATGTGTTAAGAATATTAGAAGGTTACAGAAAAGTTAAGTCCAAGATTGATTGTAATTTAGAGTTATTCTGTATCGATATTATTTTTACCATAATCTCCAATACCAATATCGTTCGTAACTTAATCCATCATGATCCACCATGGAGAATCTCTCGAAGGCATATAACTAAGGATAAGAAAAAAACCAGTCAATCCCGAATAAAGCAGGATTTGATATAAATCTTCAATCAGTTACAAATTCTTAGTTTAACATGTGGAGAATGTAATTAATGGGTGTAACGAGCAGGCAAGATATTAGGGAGCAGTTACAAATAGTTTTACTATTTAATTCCTTTATTCCCTTATGTTGTATCTGATCTAGAAAATTATTATCTTGCTTCCTAATTACAATATTATATTTCTGGCAAGTCAAGCAGAAAGAGATGAAATAAAAGCTACTTTGATAAATAAGAATTTTCTTCCCTTTTACTTCATATTTGATTTCTTTATTCGTCATTTTTATTATTTCTTATCGTTCATATATGGAAAATTGTATCAAATTGATTGTTAGTGCCCTGAAATATAAATTTAATTGATTTGATCAATTACAAATTTTAGGTTAAATAAATTGACGCCCATCGTCAGGCCCTAGCAATCATTCATTTTCTCCTTAAAACTTTCGTTAGTTGCTCTTTCGTTCTAATAAAATATCTTTGCTTTTCATTTGTTGAGTTTAATTTAAAGATACATCATGTATGGAGATAACCCCACTAACCAGCAGGTAGATCAGGGTAACACCACCAATCAACAAATAGGACATGCCACATGTTCCGCAAAATCATAAGCCTGAGAACTCTCCATATCATTCACAAGAAAATTCACCGAAGAGATCTACTAGAAGGGACGAGTAACAACCAAGGTTAGAAGATGAATTAAAAGGTTTCATAACTCTATAGAGAAGTCATATTTGGAAAGTGTTGAGAGCTTTGACTGATAATGCAACAACCGGAATTCCTACTCCAACACAAAGTGCTAACCTGGTCACAGAAAATCCTAACTCAAGACTTAGAAACTCTGAAATTAGGGGGTTTCCAAATAGCTCTAGAGCATAAGGTTCATGTATCCATGGTAATTCTAATTTATAAAATTTAGTTCTAACTTTGCAGAAACAAATCAAGGAACAAAACAAACGGGTAGAACAAATTATGGGTATTTCACCCATGATCAAGGGTTTGGAAATGGACAAGTATTCTCAATAGCCATGAAAACCTAGTGCAACATCGTTACCAATTTCGAAAAAATTTAAGATGCCTGAAATTCTCAAATATGATGGTACTTCAGATCCATGAGATCACGTGATAACATTCACCATGGGAGTCAAAGTCAACAACTTGAGTAACAGGAAATCGAGCCAGTGCTGGTGAATTTTTTTGGAGAAACTCTCACTAAAGGAGCACTAATATGGTACTCTTTTCTCCTTGTAAATCCAATTAGTTCATTTTCTGAACTTGCACATGCCTTTATTAAAGCTCATTCTGGAGTGCAAAAAGTAGAAAACGAATGGAGGACACCTTTAAAATCTAACTACTGGGAGAGTCATGGATCGGCTCCAAAGGAAAGGATTCTCCTATTTCCCTAACCTGATTACTGGGCACCAAATAGCTTTTGCAAATAACTTGAATGAGAGACGATATGAGACAACGAGGAGGTCAAAATAAAGTCTCCAGAATTCTCTCCTATCACATGGAATGATATTTATATCCGACATAGCACAAAACTTCATAAAGAGAAAAATAATGTGGTTCAATCAAAAGTTGAAAGGTTCTATGAAATACTAGAAGAAACTTCAAAGAGATCCAAACCTGATTGGAGGAGTTCGAGGAACCAATAAGAGCCATATTTTGGTCCATCTCTATGTGATCACGATCGAAAACTAGCATATATAAAGAATCACGGGGCATATCCAAATAACGAGCAAAGTATGATGATACATAGAAATAAGTGGAACCAGGGTCAAATAATATGAAAGTCCATGTGGCACACTGAAAAAATACATGTGATTGCGTCTGAAGCAACTACCTCTAGTTTGGTGGTAAAAGCATAGCATCGAGCCTGAATACTACCTGATCGACCTCCCCATCCAGGGCGACCTCGAACTAACTAAGTCCCACCCTGAGTTGGTTGAGTGGGTGATGAAGTAACTGGTGCGGAACTCATAGCCTGACCTCTCTACTTAAATTGACCTCCCACGAGACATGGGAAATACCTCCTCACGTACCCCAACTATCCACACTCATAGCAACTTTATCTACAAATAGCGGCGGGGACTGAAGTTGACCCCGAGAACCAGAATAGCCTCTAGAAGAACCTGGTACTAACGAACCCTAAGCTGATGGAGCACGTGATGAAATTTGATCTAGGAGAGCACTAAAAGATTACTGACCCATACGAGCACTATACGAACCATGACTAGCTAATTCACCATGATGAACCGGACGAGCCATTTCAGCGAGCCTATAAGGACGACCCTTGTTGTAATGGGACTATCCTCCAGATGAGGCACTGCTGAAACCATCTGAACTACAAGGCCTCTTGGCCTCCTGCTCCTCATGCTCCTGACTGCGAACCAACTCTAAGCGTTTAGTAATATCGACCACCTAGTCAAACATCACACCCGTCGTCATATCTCGAGCCATAATGAAGCGTAATCCATAGTTGAGGTAATCAATGAACCTCCTAATATTCTCCCTCTCAGTAGGAAACAACAATACTGCGTGATGAGCCAAGTCGGCATAACTCATCTCATACTGAGCCACTGCCATACCCTCCTGGAGTAGGTTCTCAAAATGCCTATGAAACTCCTCCTTGCGAGTTTGTGGAACAATATTCTCTAAGAAGAGAACTGAAAACTCATGCCATGTAACTGGTGTCGCATCGGCTGGCCTACCCAAATCATAGGCCTCCTAGCATATGTAGAATTCCCCTATCAACTGAAATGTAGTAAATAAAACTCCATTGGTCTCCAAAATACCCATTGTGCGAAGGATCCGCTGGCATCTATCTATAAAAACCTGAGCATTCTCTTACTATGCCCCCATTGAATTCTGGAGGCTTAAGCCTCCCAAACCGCTCTTGTCTCTTCTGCTCCTCGTCACTTATAGGTGGACCAACCTGGAGCCCAGCAGCTACAATCGGCTGGGCTGTTACTACCCCCGGTGTTTGTAGTCCTTGAGCTACTTCTCTAGAGTATGGGCGGTTGGAGTTTGAGCACCTCCCCCGGGCTGATAAGTGGCTGGTATAGCTGGAGAAAAGAATACCTTAGCCAGGCTCGTGCACACAATCAAAATCTGGGCTAACGCCTCCTGAAGGCTCAGGATCACAATGGGCACAACTGGTGTCTGAGTTGTTCCCACTAGATGAACAACATCTAGTGTTTGCTCTTAATATGGAGCTACTGGTGGCTCCATGGGTGCTTCCTTAGATGTCGCACGAACCGCACCACAGCTTCTACCATGGCTGCGGCCCCGATCTAGTTTCACGTGTTCTCACCATCTGTGAGAGAATAGAAAAATAGAAGTTCAGATTTCGGAATCAACAAATCTGCACGACAGGAATACAAGAAAGTGAAGTTTCCTAGTGGTTCAGTTGCCTCTCGAAGATAACTGCAGACGTATCTGTTCCAATCTACAAGACTCTACTAAACCTGCTCATGACTCGTGAGACCTAAGTAACATAGCGCTCTGATACCACTTGTCACGACCTAAAAATCCCAACTGTCGTGATGACACCTAACACACTTGCTAGGCAAGCCGACAACCGTATAACAACTAATATTTGAATAAAACATGTTTTAATAAGCTCAACCGCGAAAAATCTCATAAACATCTTTAAAAAATGCTGAGATGATACTACAACCACCCCAAAATCTAGTGCCAACGAGTACATGAGCACTACTAAGTATCAACATAAGCCAAAACTCGAGGACAATTGTTTGAGTAATAGAACAGTACTGAAGAAAATGAAAGGAAAGAGAGTCAAGGTCTGCATACTCCATTACAGCTACCTTGAAGTATCCAAGCAAGTACTCTCAACGATCTAGCAATCACCTCGTCCATATATACCTGGATCTGCACACGAAGTGTAAAGTATAGTATGAGTACAACCGACCCAATGTACTCAATAAATAACAGGACTAACCTTGGACTGAAAGTAGTGACGAGCTCAGAAAGATACATCAGAACCAATATAATGACAACACGTGTAAGATAATGACAATGACATTAAATAACTCAGAGAAACTTCCATATTCATCCTGTTCATGGTAATGAATTTAGACATGCTTTCAAGTTCATTATTAGAGACCAACACTGATAATAACATGTTAAGTATAGATAGCATGAGGATTGATACATCTCTATGCCTACATGTCAAATATGCATGTCAAATATAAGGTATCACAGTGATATTTCTAGGTACTCACACTCTCAGAGTGCTCAATCGTCTATCTCAATACCCCACTTATCACACACACAATCACTCAGCATTGTATAGGCGCATGGTATCAATGCCCTTCACCAAAGCACGTGTATATATATCATTGTGCCTACGCTTACTGCTGGTATGTCATACTCCGGAGGGGCAGATCCTGCCCAAGAGATAATATAAAGCCTATAAAGCATGTTGTGGCGTGCAACCTGATCCACAATAGTAGATAATACAATAAGGCCTATTGTGGCGTGCAACCCAAACCATAATAACACTCACAACCCGGCTCTCAGGCCTACCTCAGTCATCAATCTCTCAAGTCTCAAGGCTCACAATCTCGTACTACTCGACCCGAACAATAATAACATGTGATGTAAGAGTAAAGGATAACAGAGACTGAGATATGATATGCAAATGAAGGATCATGGGTGAGTACATAATTGCAGTTAAAGCTGTGAGCGCCTAATTTTTTACCATATTTGATTTTTCACTCACTGTTTAGTATTTAAATAGTTTTTAAGTTTAATCTTAATATTTTAGTTTTATTCCATTTTTTATAGGTTATATTTGATAAAATTGAAAATCACAAAAAAAAAGTGTGTCACATTATTTATTATAAGTTTATCTTCATTTACAAGGAAAGAAACGTTTTTAAAAAAAAAATGTATCTTTATTTAATTTAGTGTAATATTTTTTTTAAGTTAAAGACTTTCTACAAATTGAATATTTAGCATTGTAATTTTTTGATTAGTATGATATAATAGTTTACATTGTTTATCTATTATCTCTAAATAGTTCACTAAAAAAAAGAAGAAAAACAAAGAGAAAATGAAGAAAGGGTGGCCAACGAATTAGCCTTAAATTTTTTAGTTAAATTCTTGCACATACACTATCACACATGGCCTTTTATTATTGGTTAAAAAAAACGATTCCATGGCAAGGTCTTTTATCATTTTTGCATAACCACCATACTCCCTAAATTTTGTCTTTTACCTCATATTCTTATCCACTTTTGACAGCCCACATGGAATGGGAATCCAATTTTCTACTTCCCTAATTCTTATCCCAATTCCAAATACAACTGCCCCCCCACATGCCTATATATTACATACGACACACCCTAAGAAAAGAGAGAGAAGGGGTGGGGAAACAAAAATAAGGAAAAATCCAGCACTGCTTCTCCTGAATATTCTTCTGTTTTTTTCCCCTGTTCTTTAACATAGAAATCAGAAAATTCACTCCATTCCACCATTATTAAGACACCACGATTCTCCACAAAAAATTCCAGCGATGCCTTTTTCCAAACGATCACCTCCATCACGGGCGATTTCGCCGGAAACCGACATAAATTAACCCCAGAAACACCATCGAAACAACTTCGTATTCCCCTGAAAACACTGCTGAAATAACCTCTCAAACGCCACCCCTTTCGACACGAAATTGACCCAAGAAACACCCGAAATCCACCACCCATCAACAACCTTGAAAATCAGCACCAAACAGTCCCAAAGTAGCTTCAAAGTCCAGCGAAAAGCAGTAAAAAATGCAGCAATAATCGCTGCAAAACCCACTTCCAAACACCCACAAAACTAGCTAGAAATTCCAGCCCAAAAAGGAAAAAAAAAAAGAACCCTTGAAACCAGTCTTACACCACCGAAAAATCACCCCAAACCAATTCCTATTTTCTGTTCCAAAACGCCGCCCAAAAAACCCGCTATCCACCTGCAAAAACCAGTCAAGACACCAGCTCCGAAAATCCTCCAAAATGCAGCAATTAAAGTTGCTCCAAACCACCCAGACCCAAGAAAATAAAAACAACCACTTAATCACCAGTTTTGCAAAGTCGATCGAGGGGGCGAGTTCCGATTTTTCGCCGACGTTGACGACGTGATTTCTGGCATATTCACAATCTTTGGTATGTGGACGTATATTCCTACTTTTGGAGATTCTTCATTAATATTAAAGGAAATTTTCCTATTAAGGTACCTCTCTTATCATCTCTCTGTTTTTTTTAGATGAATAGTTTCAACACAAATTGTTTTACTTGTTAGCTGATGTTGAAATTCTTATTTCTTGTTTGTTTGGAGCTTTAGTCGAAATGAATATTAAAGTAAGTGTGGTTATTGATTGTAAATTCCTGATTGTGAGCAAATTTGACTTCAAAATTTAGTTCAAAGATTATAAATGTTTGTTGCTCCTAGTTAATCATATTGTTTAATCCTCGTAGTATCTTCAATTTCTTAATAACTAAAGGCATGATAACTTGATTAGTTTTATTATTAATATTAGTTTTAGGATCGGTTGCCTTCCAGTCATGTGAGCCTTAGTTTTATCTAATGTTATTAATATATTTGGTTGATGAAAGTTTATGATAGATCTCTATCGTATTTAATTTCTTAATGTCATTCATTGTTCGCCCTTATGGCTTAGTCTTCATAGATGATTGATTATTCATATATTAGTTTAGTCAAACGAATTTAACAAAATTCTTTTGTTTTAAAAAATAATTAAATCATACATCTTTTCCCGCAAATTAATAATTCTATAACATATGACCTCACAATAATCTCAAATTTAGTCTTAGATGACTTTGAACATACCCTATAGTCCAAAAATGCCTCTTTTAGACCAATACTATAAAACTTTGAGAATAATTTAATAATGATTGTTGCTTCAAATAAACATTTTAACCGTCACGACCATAGTCATGACTATATAATCTACACTCGAGTGTGACAACTCATGTCCCCGACCCTAACTCAAAACCATAATAAAAATCACATGCTGTAATCGTGGGTGCATTTCATGTGGCGCGGTTACAATGTGTCCAAAAACAAACAAGTGCACGCCATTGTGACTTGTTTCAAGATAAATCCATAAATATTAAAAGCGGCTTAAAATTAAAAAGACTAAATGCACAATAGGCTAAAACATGTAAATAATCAGATAAATAAGCCAAATATTAATAGTTAAGCAGCCGTGCTAGAACCACGGAACTCGGGAATGCCTAACACCTTCTCCTGGGTTAACAGAATTCCTTACTCGGATTTCTGGTACGCAGACGACTTAAAATAGAGTCAAAATTTCTCGGTTTGGGATTTCAGTAAATAAAAGGTGTCCCGGAACATCGTCAAAAATCCAGGTGGCGACTCTGAAAACTAAAATAAATCCCAATCGAATAATGTCACTTAAAGTGGAAAAACTTCCTTATCACCCTTACCGGTGAAAAAGGAGGTGTGACAGCTGTGGCGAATCTGCTGGGGATTAGAACCCAGAATATTTGGTTCAGGGTTCAAGAATTCGAGCTTAGAATAGCTGTTATATTTGGATTTTTTTATTACCTGATTTTTACATGTTTAAACCTGATGTGCTAAATGCCGCTTTTTTACCGCTTTGATATTATCTGAAGTGTATATAAATTGTGTCGAAACCCCCTTTCTCTTTGTGTCTTCTAAATCATCTGGGAAGTGTGCACTTCGTGTGACTTTTTTTCTGTTAGGGTCATATCCATATTTTAGAACGAGGTTCGGACAAATTGCAAAGTCGGTGAAGCTTCTGTATTCCCGGTATGCTGCCCCCCCCCCCTCCCCCGGGCTCGAGCTGTCCGCTCGGGTAAGCCTGGTCTAGAACAAAATCCCAGGATTTAAACTTAGAATAACATATCCTCACACCGGATCTCTAGTAGGAACGATTATCTGCATCATGTGCATTTGACTTGGGGGACTAAACACAGGGGTTGGGTCCGTTTAGGACAGGTGAACCTAAAAATAAAGATCATCCTGATGCATCCTACCTGGCTATGTGTACATTATTTTGTTTCGGCTTGTGTGTCAACCGACTAAATAAAAGAAATAACAGAAAAACCAAGAGTGAGGTAGGATAGAAAACTTACCTGATTTTTGAAAGCCCCGATATTTAAAAATGCCTCGAAACTCTGTCTAAAAAAGAAAGAGAATAAGTGAATATTTTCAAAAAGTCATGTTTCCCAGGTTCCGTCAAAGTTGACCGAACAATGCAGGTCTAATTCTCACCGGATGTGAGATACGTAGGCAAGCCTCATCGGTTCCGGCCCCCAATAAAAAAAAAACTTCAAAAAATATATTTTCCTTTAATTCCTTCTTTAGGAGTTTCTTTTATAGGAAATTTCAAACAAATATAAGATAAAAGATAAAATAAAAGTTTTAGAACCCATAAATATTTTTTTTTCATTAGAAAAAAAAGGACAAATCAAAATACAAAAGTATTTTCTACCTTTTTATTTTTCACATTTTTTCAAAAAAAAATCTCAAAAAATATTTTCCTTCTTCCTTCTTTAGAAACGTCTTTCTTTGAGACCACAATTTTTAAGAATCCAAGAAAAAAATTTCCTTTAATTCCTTCCTGAAAATCCCAAAAAAATAAAAAAATAAAAAAAAAAAAAAAAAAAAAAAAGAGGAAGAAATTTTTTTACGGAAAAAAAAACCAAAAACATTTTCCTTCTTTGAAGTCTTTCATTAAAAAACAAACAAAAAAAAAGAAAGTAAAATAATCGATCAAAAATCTAAAAAAGTATTTTTTCCTCCTTTAGGAATATTTTTCCAAAAATTAAAAAACAATCAGAAAACAAAACTCCAAAAAATAAAGAATTCATTTTCTTCTTCAGAATTCTTCTTTCGCAAGTGTCATAAAAAGTGGAAAGTTGAAGTCCAAAGATATTTTCTCTTCTTTTTCAAGAAGTTCGCTTTCGAAAATTTTAAAGAAAACTCGGAATAATTGAAATATTTTCTTTGTAGAAGTCTTTAGAAAAAAGAAGAAAGAAAATCTAATCAAAACCTACTAACCTTTTAAGAAGTTTTTTTTTTCTTTTCTCAAAAATATCAAAAAAAAATCAAATCAAAAGTCTAAAGATGTTCTCCTTCTTCTGTAGAAGTTCTTTCCTCCAAAATTTTCTAAAACAAAAAACCAAAAATATTTCCCTTCTTTCTTAGAAGTTTTTCTTCTTCAAAATTTCAAAAAAAAAAAATGAAATTGCAAAAATATATATTCTATTTTTTTTTTTCATTAGAAGTCTTACTTTCTAAAACAAAAACAAAAAAAATAAAGAAAAATTCAAAAACATTTTCTTTCTTCTTTAAAAAAAGAGACTAAATGAATGAAAATTCAACAAATTATTTTCTTGTTACTTCTGAAATTTTCAAAGTTCATAAAAAAAGGAAAAGAATTTTTAGAAGTCAATTGAAATAATTAAAAAAAATTATATTTTCACCATTTTTAGAAGTCTTTCACCCAGAAATTAGAAAAAAAAAATAACAAAAGGAAAACAATCAAAATCTAAAAAAACAATGTTTTTTTTCTTCTCTAAAAGTCTTTATTCCAAAAAAAAATCAAAAAAAAGAAGAAAAACAAGATCAAAATCAAAAATACAGGTTTCGATCTTGAAGTATTTTTCCAAAAAAAAAATTCAAAAAAAATTAAAGAAAAGAAAAGTCAAATCCAAAAAATATTTCTTTGCTTTTTAAAAGTCTTTCTTTCAAACATTTCAATCAAAACATCAAAAAAAAAAGAGCCAAAAATATTTTCTTTCTTCTTTTAAAGCCTTTCTTTCAAAAAAAAAATTCAACAAATAAAATAAACGAAATTCAAAAAAAAAACTTAGTTGATTTGCTCTATTCTCAATCTTCCCGAACTACGCAAGATCTGATTCATGCTGCGTCATGATATGTAGGCAATCCCCATCGGATTCGATCATAGCCAAAAAAAAAAAATTAAAAGTAAGAGAAAAAGAAAGTGATAAAAAAGAGAGAATAAAAAAAAGGGTGACAAAATAACTGAGAAAAACAAAAGGCGAAAATAACAAAAAGAGAAAGGAAAAGAAATCGAGATGGAAAATTCAAAAAAAAAAAAAAAAAGGGAGAGATAAAATTGGAAAGGGATATTTAAAGGCCGAAATGAAACACGCAACCGTGCAAACACATTGTAGAAGCGTTTAACTGTTAGGTGCATTGCATCCCAACATGTGATTTCATATATGTTAAATGTTCGAAACTAACAAGGTTGTTTGGTGTGCAAATTAGTCAGGTTTTGGTGGTTGGTTTTGTTGGTAGTCCGGTTTCCCGTCCTTTACAAGACCCAAAGGTAGAAATGGCCTCCGCAAGTAATCTGCCAATTATCGGTCTTGAGGATAGCCCGTCATCGGCTATTCTGCAGTCGGAATCAACAACTACTGAAGAAAATATAATGTTGTCTCGCTGCATATTGGAAATGTGGGACGCCTGGTCCAATGGTAGGGAACTTCCAAGTGTGATTCCTGGTTTCCCTAAGTTGATCCCCAATTCAGATGAGTTTTCCAATGCCCTTGTGCCCAACTCACTCTTCCCATGTGGCCACCCTCTAATGTCGCCTAATGGCCCCGGAATGCCTTCTGTGGATCACCTCCAGGCGCCGGGTTTTAGGGCACAGCCAACAATGTTCGCTGCACCACCAGTCTTTATTACGGCACATCCAACAGTGCCCAAGCCAAACTCTTACCCTTAGCACCCGCAATATGAGTCTCCCATGGGTCAGGAAAGAACAATGAGAAACCCCGAGCAGGAAGAAATGGCTCGGAAGATGAGAAGCCTAGAGAAAAGCTTAAAGAACATACAGGGTTTGAGTGGTCAGAAGAGTCTCTCCTACTCTGATTTATGCATGTTTCCACATGTTCACCTGCCAGTTGTCTTCAAGACGCCAAAGTTTGAATAATATGACGGGCATGGAGACCCGATTGCTCACTTGAAACGATATTGTAACCAACTAAGAGGTGCTGGTAGAAAGGAAGAGTTGCTAATGGCCTACTTTGGAGAAAGCCTCACCGAGATCGCTTCTGAATGGTATATGGATCAAGAAATTACCCATTGGCATGTGTGGGATGATTTGGCCCGAGACTTTGTCCGCCGGTTCCAGTATAATATGGACATCGCTCCTGACTGGAACTCTTTGTCCAATTTGAAGAAGAAAACTACGGAAAGCTTCCGCGAATATGCTGTCAAATGGTGTGAGCAAGCCGCCTGGGTAAAGCCTCCAATGGGCGAAGCAGAAATGGTTATAGTCTTCCTACATGCCCAGGAGGCGGACTACTTCCACAACATGATGTGTGCTATGGGTAGACCGTTCGCCGAGGCTATCAAAATTGGGGAGATGGTCGAAAATGGTTTGAAAACAGGCCGAATCTTGAGTCAAACTGCTTTTAAGGCTGCATCACAGGCCGTTCAGAATGGGTCAGGCGGTTTGATGAACAGAAAAGGGAGTGAAGAAGGAGCCATGATGGCTTCGAGCTCGAAAGGGGCCCACAAGTCATTCAACCAATCATATATGCTTCCTAAAATCCCAGAACACTATTACCCCTATCAAGATGATGTTGCATATGCCGTGACACCGTCTCCCTATGCGGTGATGAACACACAACCTTACACACAGCCACAAAATTATACCCAAAACTGAGCTCCACTTCCCAGAAATGCCCATCTTTACCAAGCTCCATATAATCCCCAATCAAATGTTTCCCAATACAATCCTCTCCCAAGAGAGCCTTTCAAAGAGAATTAGTTCACCCCTATTGGTGAATCTTACTCTAGCTTGCTCCAAAAGTTTGTCAGGATAGATTTGTTGCAGCCAGTGGCCCCAAACTGGCCGAACCCCGAGTCCCCCTTGCACCGGGCTGATACTAGATGTGAATACCACTCTGGAGCCGTGGGGCATGACACTGAAGATTTTTGGACTCTCAAAAGAGCAATGGAATATCTCATCGAGGTACAAGCAATAGTGCTTAGGGATGAAGATGACCCTAATATGATGAACAATCCCCTGCCCGCTCACACTCGGCCGGTGGTCAGAATGATTTGTGAAGATGAAGAATTTTATCCGGCACTGAAGGCCACTGCAGTCATTGCCGAGACAGAAGAAAAGCCAAAAACGGTCGCCAAGCATGAAAGTTCCCTCATCAGATGGGAGTCTCGGTAGCCAGTCTTGCTATCCTTTCTGCGTCCGGATTATCCCAGGGTGTGATCCGGATGTATTACTTTATTGTCTTACTTTCCGATGTAAACCCTTCTATCTTTTAAAAAAAATCATCAAAATAAAAAAAAATGAAAAAAAATCAAATGGAATTAATATTTCATTTTCCAAGAATGTCTCTTTTCTTAATCTTGTCTCTTTCTTACTCTACTTTCAGTTCTGTTTAAATGCAGATTTCAATAACATGACATGCTTGCGGACTTCATGCCCAGATCCTAAAACGCTGTCAGACTTCGAAATAATGAATCAAGAATCAGAATGCAAATGAAGTTATGCCAAGGAGATAAAACAATAAATTGAAACAGCCAAAGGAAAATTGGTTCATATTGGAAAGATCCATACATTACTACACGAATACTGCCGAAAGAGTGTGTTTGTACTTGGGGTACATCGAAGGAAATGTCCCTGAAACAACTGTCATCGCAGATGTAGTCAAAAGATCCTAAAACGTTGTCAGACTTCGAAATGATGAATCAATAATCCGAATGCAAATGAAGTTTGGTCAAGGAATTAAAATAATGAATCGGAACAGCCAAAGGAAAATTGGTTCAGAATGGAAAGGTCCATACATTACTACAAGAGTACTGCCAAAAGAGTGAGTTTGTACTTGGGGTACATCGAAGAAAATGTCCCTAAAACAACTGTCAACACAGGTGCAGTCAAAAGGTACTATGTTTGATCCTCCATAGAGTATTAAATGTTCTCCGGTTGGGATGACAAAGGCTTTCATTCTCGCTACCCAAACACCATTAACCCTTTTTTCCAACCCTTTGAGCCGGTTACCTTCCTTTGATTACCCTCTTTGGAACCTGAAAGTGTTATCGGAAAAAAAAATGAAAAAAAAAGAGAGAAAAAAAAAGACAAAAATAAAATGGAATGAAAGAAAAGGAGAATAAGGAAAGCAAAAGAAAGAGAAAACAAAATAAAACAGAGGAAAAAACTAAATCAAAATCAAAACAAAAACAAAAATGTTTCCCTGAACTACCTTCGACTTGATTCCGAAAGGATAAGTAGGCAGCCTCTCTCTAAGGTTCAGTCACGCCAAAATAAAATTCCACATTTTCCCAATAGTTTAAGTTGGGGCAGATGTTATAATATATTTGGCGATAATTTCGCCGGAAAATGTCCCAAGTTGTAGCTCAATCCAAATTCTCTCTACCCAAAACCGTGTTCAAGTCCTTCTGATCGATCGGCCAAAGATGTCTGAAGTTGGAGGATGCAGATGTTTGAAGCTGATACAAGCAATGAGAGAAATTAAAAATGAGAGAGTCTTATCGGTGAAAACTCACACGGGCACCGTGAGGCGACGGCAAGCAGAGAAATTGAAAACGAGAAAGTCTTATTAGTGAAAACTCGCAAATAGCACTACAAGGCGATGGTGAGAAGAGAAATGAGGGAGGTTAGTTGGCCAAAACACGCAAAGGGTGCCGCTGATCAAAAAGGACAATGGGTCACTGACATGGACACAGTCCGGGGCAAGGTTTCTGAATCTCGAGGTAATAGTTATGATGAATTTCTGAGAGTCAGACGGTTTACACGGATCAGGCATCCAGTGTAAGAGGCATGTCATGTTCATTGAAGTCCGCATGTACTCCAGATAAGTCCGTCTTTCCTTTCCCCGAAAGGGATACCTCTTGTTTAAATACATTGTCCATTCCATTGTTTACTTTTTCTTTGAATCCCTTTCGGTCTAACTCTATTCCGAAACTAGGGCAAAGAAAGGATGGAAAGATTGATTTACAGGGTTCTCATTTGGCACAGGCTGATATGCAAAAGACACCCAGCCTCATCAGGAGGATCGAGTCGATCTCGACTGGCCATAGCGGACAATGCTTCAAACTCAAAACCCTTAAAAGGGGAAAATCAAATTGAAGTGCCTATAAAGGCGAATGAAGTTGAAAAGTTGAGTCCCACGTGGCTAACCATCTCGGCAGAGTCTGAAAAGCCGAAGTACTCCAAATGCTCTAAAGTTGGAACTTGGAGGAAAAGACAGAAATGGAAGGCCGATAAAAGCAAAATAAAGTCGGAGAGTTTAAGTCCCATGCGACTAGCCGTTGCAGAAAATCTGAGGAGCCCGAATCTCCCGATACTCCGGAAACCCAAAAAGAAAAAGCAAGTGAAAGGCCTACAAAGGCAAAATAAATTTGGAATGTTGAGTCCCACGTGATTGATCACCGTGGTAAAATATGGAAAGCCAGGGTCCCCGGGTTTAGAAACGAAACCCAATCCCCAGCAAGCAAGCAAGCGGTTGATATCTTCGTCAAAGGGGCCCAGATCAAGCGGTTGAAATGATCAACGCCGCAAAACCAACCACCGTTTCAAACTAACAAATTGTTCTTTGTTTGAAAATAGGAAACATGTGCAACTCGAAATCAACCGTGCAAAAAGCAGGTGCAACCAGAAGAAATTGCGCAAGGGCTAGAAGGAACTCTGCAACATTGACTCCAAAAAGGGAAGTTTCCACCAAAAATCCTTTCCCTCATTCATTCATCCTCTGAAAATAAAATGAAAATAAAATAATAAAAAAAAGAGGAGAAAAAAAAACAAGAAATGATGTTGAAAATAATTCAAACCTAAAGTAGCATAGGGTCCCCAATCCCTAGCTAAACCTTGTCCGACCAAAGGATATTTCATTCCTTAGTTGATGCCCATATAGGGTCCTACTCCCTAGCAGACACCAACATAACCTGGTAATCTTTTCCTGAGAACAGCATAACCTGTTGATCTTTCCCTGACACTGGCATAACCCAATGATCCTTTTTTTCTCGGGCAACAGCATAACCTGTTGATCTTTCCAAACACCACCATAACCTGGTGATTTTTTTCTAACAACAGCATAACCTGTTAATCATGTTCAGACGTAGGCATAACCCAGTGATCTCTTTTTTCAGGCAACAGCATAACCTATTGACCTTTCCAGACACCAGCATAACCTGGTGATCTTTTCCTAACAACAGCATAACATGTTGATCACTTCGTGACACTGGCATAACCCAGTGATCTCACTTCCCCATGCAACAGCATAACATGTTGACCTTCCCAGACACCAGCATAACCTGGTGATCTCTTTCTTGACAATGGCATAACCTGTTGATCATTTCGAGACGCTGGCATAACCCAGTGATCTCCCTTTTTAGGTAACAACATAACCTGTTGCCCTTTCCAGACACCAGCATAACCTGGTGATCTTTTCCTGACAACAGCATAACCTGTTGATCACTTCCTGACACTGGCATAACCCAGTGATCTCTCTTCCCAAGGCAACAGCATAACCTGTTGACCTTTCTAGACACCAGCATAACCTGGTGATCTCTTTCTTGACAACGGCATAACCTGTTGATCATTTCGAGACGCTGGCATAACCCAGTGATCTCCTTTTTCAGGCAACAGTATAACATGTTGAACTTTCCAGACACCAGCATAACCTGGTGATCTTTTCCTGGCAACAGCATAACCTGTTGATCACTTCCTGACACTGGCATAACCCAGTGATCTCTCTTCCCCAGGCAACAGCATAACCTGTTGACCTTTCTAGACACCAGCATAACCTGGTGATCTCTTTCTTGAAAACGGCATAACCTATTGATCATTTCGAGACACTGGCATAACCCAGTGATCTCCTTTTTCAAGCAACAACATAACCTGTTGATATTTCCATACACCAGCAAAACCTGGTGATCTTTTCCTGGCAACAGCATAACCTGTTGATCACTTCCTGACACTGGCATAACCCAGTGATCTCTCTTCCCCAGGCAACATCATTAACCTGTTGACCTTTCTAGATACCGGCATAACCTGGTTATCTCTTTCTTGACAACAACATAACCTGTTGATCACTTCCAGACACTGGCATAATCCAGTGATCTCTTTTTCAGGCAACAACATAACCTGTTGATCACTTCCAGACACTGGCATAATCCAGTGATCTCTTTTTCAGGCAACAACATATCCTGTTGACCTTTCCAGACACCGGCATAACCTGTTGATCTCTTTCTTGTCAACATCATAACCTGTTGATCACTTCCTGACACTGGCATAACCCAGTGATCTCTTTTTTCAGACAACAGCATAACCTGTTGACCTTTTCAGACACCATCATAACCTGGTGATCTTTTCTTGACAACAGCATAACTTGTTGATCATTTTATTGTCACTGGCATAACCCAGTGATCTTTTTTTCCGGAAATAACATAATATGTTGACCTTTCCAGACACCAGCATAACCTGGTGAACACTTTCTTGACAACGACATAACCCTTTGATCCTCCCCTCCCACACACCGGCAAAAATCGGTGATCTTTTCTTGATGACAGCATAACCTGTCGATCTTTTCCAACATAGAGTACCCAATTCTTAGTTGATTTTACTTTTAGGAATAGGGTATCCACCCCCTAGTCTACATTAACTCCGGGTACACCATTCCCGGCTTTTCATTGCTTTCAATAATAAAGTAGCATAGTTTCGTTACGATAACTCACAAAAGTTTCCTTGTGAAAGCTAGGGCAAAAAATTTTGTTCGTTTGTTTTGATTTTGCGCAGGTTATAATGGATTCGAGACGACCAAAAGAAGACGTCTCAATTCAGAATAAGAGAAAGAAGAAAAGAAAAAGAGAAGACCCAAACTCAAGGTACAGAAGTGGAAATGATGTAGACTACTCAAGACAGATCGAAGTCACAAGCTATGCATGTCCCTTCTTGATTCGAAAAGCTGAAGAAGATTGAACCAGCACATACAGCTACCAAGCATCAAGATTCAGATCAGAGCCTAGGTGAAGAACTAGCCAAGACTCAAGATCAAGCTTCAGAAGATTTATAGATAGGAATCTTGTAACTCATAGCTGATAGACTTAGTTAATCTTTTTCATTTTTGATTTTGATGTAACACCAGGACCGGAACCTTGACGGAACGAAACCTCGCTCGAATCTGCAACTCATCATTCCATCACTCCAAAACTTCTTGAACTACACGTGACCTGATTCCCTTATAACCCGGGATATGTAGGTTGTCCAAAATCAGGACTCGGTTGCACCTTTTTCTGTTATTTTCTCCCTCTTTTGAATAACGATATAGTCAAAATTTGTCACACGGTTTACTTTGTCTTTGTCTGAATACTCTTCATGTTCTCGAGCAAAGAAGGGCAGCTGTGAGCGCCTAATTTTTTACCATATTTTATTTTTCACTCACTGTTTAGTATTTAAATAGTTTTTAATTTTAATCTTAATATTTTAGTTTTATTCCATTTTTTATAGGCTATATTTGATAAAATTTAAAATCACAAAAAAAAGTGGGTCACATTCTTTAATATAAGTTTACCTTCATTTACAAGGAAAGAAACGTTTTTTTTTTAAAAATGTATCTTCATTTAATTTAGTGTAATATTTTTTTTAAGTTAAAGACTTTCTACAAATTGAATATTTAGCATTGTAATTTTTTGATTAGTATGATATAATAGTTTACATTATTTATCTATTATCTCTAAATAGTTAACTAAAAAAAAAAAAAAAATGAAAAAAATTTGAGTTAAATTCTTGCACATACACTATCACACATGGACTTTTATTATTGGTTAAAAAAAAAGATTTCATGGCAAGGTTTTTCATCATTTTTGCATAACCACCATACTCCCTAAATTTGTCTTTTACCTCATGTTCTTATCCACTTTTGACAGCCTACATGGAATGGGAATCCAATTTTATTCTTCCCTAATTCTTATCCCAATTTCAAATACAACTGCCCACACACATGCCTATATATTACACACGACACACCCTAAGAAAAGAGAGAGAAGGGGTGGGGAAACAAAAATAAGGAAAAATCCAGCACTGCTTCTTCTGAATATTCCTCTGTTTTTTTTTCATGTTCTTTACATAGAAATCAGCAAATCCACTCCATTCCACCATTTTTAAGACACCACGCTTCTCCACAAAAAATTCTAGCGATGCCTTTTTCCAAACGATAACCTCCATCACCGGTGATTTCGTCGGAAATAGGCATAAATTAACCCCAGAAACACCATCGAAACAACTTCGTATTCCCCTGAAAACACTGCTGAAACAGCCTATCAAACGCCACCCTTTTCGCCGCGAAATTGACCCAAGAAACACCCAAAATCCACCACCCATCAACAACCTTGAAAATCAGCACCAAACAGTCCCAAAGTAGCTTCAAAGTCCAGCGAAAAGCAGTAAAAAATACATCAATAATCGCTGCAAAACCCACTTCCAAACACCCACAAAACTAGCTAGAAATTCCAGCCCAAAAAGGGAAAAAAATAACCCTTGAAACCAGTCTCTTACACCACCGAAAAACCACCCTAAACCAATCCCTGTTTTCTGTTCAAAAACGCCGCCCAAAACACCCTTTATCCACCTGCAAAAACCAGTCAAGACACCAGCAAATTGGCTATGAAATCACAATTAACCAGCTCCGAAAATCCCCCAAAATGCAGCAATTAAAGCTGCTCCAAACCACCCAAACCCAGCAAAAGAAAAACAACCACTTAATCACTGGTTTTGCAAGGTCGATCGAGGTGGCGAGTTCCGATTTTCCGCCGACGTTGACGACGTGATTTCTGGCCTATTCACAATCTTTGGTATATGGTCGTATTTTATTCCTACTTTTGGAGATTCTTCATTAATATTAAAGGAAATTTTCCTATTAAGGTACCTCTCTTATCATCTCTCTGTTTTTTTTTTTGGATGAATAGTTTCAACACAAATTGTTTCACTTGTTAGATGATGTTGAAATTCTTATTTCTTGTTTGTTTGGAGCTTTAGTCGAAATGAATATTAAAATAGGTGTGGTTATTGATTGTAAATTCCTGATTGTGAACAAATTTGACTTCAAAGTTTAGTTCAAAGGTTATAAATGTTTGTTGCTCCTGGTTAATCATATTGTTTAATTCTCGTTGTATCTTCAATTTCTTAATAACTAAAGGCATGATAATTTGATTAGTTTTATTATTAATATTAGTGTTAGGATCGGTTGCCTTCCAGTCATGTGAGCCTTAGTTTTATCTAATGTTATTAATGTATTTGGTTGATGAAAGTTTATGATAGATCTCTATCGTATTTAATTTCTTAATGTCATTCAATGTTCACCCTTATGGCTTAGTCTTCTTAGATGATTGATTATTCATATATTAGTTTAGTCAAACAAATTTAACAAAATTCTTTTGTTTAAAAAAATAATTAAATCATATATTTTTCCTGCAAATTAATAATTCTATAACATATGACCTCACAATAATCTCAAATTTAGTCTTAGTTGACTTTGAACATATCCTATAGTCCAAAAATGCCTCTTTTAGACCATTACTATAAAACTTTGGGAATAATTTAATAATGATTGCTGCTTTAAATAAGCATTTTAACCGTCACGATCATAGTCATGACTATATAATCTACACTGGGGTGTGACAACTCACGTCCCCGACCCTAACTCAAAATCATAATAAAAATCACATGTTGTAATCGTGGATGCATTTCATGTGGCGCGGTTACAATGTGTCCAAAAATAAACAAGTGCACGTCATCGTGACTTGTTTCAAGATAAATCCATAAATATTAAAAGCGGCTTAAAATTAAAAAGGCTAAATGCACAATAGGCTAAAACATGTAAATAATTAGATAACTAGGCCAAATATTAATAGTTAATCGACCGTGTTAGAACCACGGAACTCGGGAATGCCTAACACCTTCTCCCGGGTTAACAAAATTTCTTACTCGGATTTTTGGTACGCATACGACTTAAAACAGTGTCAAAATTCCTCGGTTTGGGATTTTAGTAAACAAACGGTGTCACGGAACATCGTCAAAAATCCGGGTGGCGACTCAGAAAACTAAAATAAATTCCAAATTCGAATAACGTCACTTAAAGTGGAAAAACTCCCTTATCGCCCTTACTGGTGAAAAAGGAGGTATGACAAAAGCAGATAACTCAAAACATCAAAAATAACCTCACTAGGTCTCAATAAAGTAAAACATAGCCTAAACATGATTTCTAACATAAATCACAGTTCAAGTACTCTAACAAGTAAGGTTTTCACGGATAGGTCAAGACTTGATAACAACACAGTACAAAGAATCAACCGGATCATGATTACTGTGGTCCACGCCCACACGTCTGTCACCTAGAATGTAAGTCACCCCAACACAATCCATATAATACGTTTTCTAGCTATTTATACCCTCAGTTCAAAGTTTAGAAATGTTAGTTACCTCAAAGTGCGCAGCTCAATGCTCCAACAAACCCGAGCCTCGCGAATCAACCTCCAAACGACTCGAAATCTAGTCATTTTCTTGATCATCTAGAAAGTGAATTGATTCCTTCGTGGATAATTGTATACCTGGTAGGGTTATATTATGGAATATCATTAAACTTAGCAAATGAGTTTCAAAATAAAAATCTAAAAGCCATATTACATGTTCCTTTAAGAAGAATTTTACCACTTACCTGAAAAAAACTGCTTTCTTGATAAAAACACGGATTTATTATGTGAATATATGTACATATGAGCATCTGAGTCGCAGGTATGATTCGCGAGCAGGCTATCCTTATTATATGTATGTATAACCGCGTCGCATGATCGATTCACGAGCGGGGCAGATATATGCATCTATGGTTCGAGCCATTCGACCCTCGGCAGTGCACAGTTTATTATTGTTGGTCTGCGCCGTTCGACCCTCGGCATTGCTTGCGCATGATATTTACTGCGTAGTTGCTATGATTTTTGCCTGATTACTGTCCTGAAATTTTAAGTTGTCAATTGAAATGACAGGGATTTAAAATTATTAAAAAGATTTTGAAAGAAGTTGTTCCTTCCCATTGATTAATTGTTATTTGATTAAATCACCCATGTTGATTAATTGTTATTAATATGACGAAGATATAAAGTGTTAAATGTGAACGGAGTTGATAATATTTATTTCTGTTTTTAATAAATTGCCTATGATAATCATGCTTAGTGTCATACTTGAATATTCTAAATTGACCTTTAACAAGTGTCTAATTTGACCTCTCGCCACTACCTCTCTGAGGTTAGGCGGGCGACTTACTGAGTACACGTTGTTTTTGTACTCATGCTACACTTGATGTGCATTTTATTGCACAGGTACTTTCATAGCAACGTGGAGGATTCAGAATCTTAGGCGAGCTGCATCATCCAGAGGCGATCCGCAGCTGACGGAGTCTCCCTCGTATTGTATTTATTTTCATTTTAAATTTCCTTGTCCAATTGGTATTTCAGAAAGGCTTTGTGATGATTGTGTAAATTATTAGAAATTGCTCATTTACTTATGACACCGGGTTCTAGGATGTGTTGGGACATATTTGCTAAAGTGTAATATTCAAACCATTGTTTTACTTAACAGATTTTATTTGGTTACTTAACCCTTATGGATTTTGGGTCGTGACGTCCTCGACCTACACACCTCCCTATCGAGGGTCATATCCTCGGTAGCTGAAGTAGAGCCATGTCCTGCCTAATTAGCTCTCCACATTACTTCCTACTGAGGAGAGGTCCACATAGTACTCGTGTCCCCGTAACTCCTCCAAGCCCCCATATCCAACAACTTCTCCCCAGAGCCTGAGCTTTGTCCTCTATCAAGAATCCCCATTTGATCTTAGGTTGAACAAACATCGCTCTCTTCTTCTTCTCCCTCTTAATCTCCAAGTCCATAACTAAGATCCTGTGTTAGGTTGAAAGCCACTCACCCCGAATAACCTTGCAATCAGTGAAAAGGCCTTTATCCCTCTTCCTGCAAAGTAAGTAATCAATCTGAGTCTTGGCCACCGCACTCCGGAACGTGACCAAGTGGTCCTCCCTCTTCTGAAAACACGAGTTAGCTAACACCAAATCAAATGCTCTAGCAAAATCCAGCAACGAAGTACCACCTTCATTCCTAACCCCAAAACCGAACCCGCCATGCACATCATCATAGCCCCTAGTCGTCTCCCCGATATGGACATTATAATCACTTCCTATGAAAATCATGTCGGTGTGTGGAATACGACGCACCACCTCATCTAAATCCTCCCAGAATTGCCTCTTGGCCTACTCCCCCAAGCCCTCTTGGGTGCATATGCACTAACCATGCTTAAAGTGAGCCCACCAACCACTACCTTAATAGAAATCAATCTATTGCTCACTCTCTTGACATCGACCACTAGCTCCCTGAGATCCCTGTCTGCTTAGATACTTATCTCGTTCTTTCCCCTAGTACCCCAATACCCCCTGAGTACCATAGTTTATACCCATTAACCTCACGTAACCTAGTGCCCGCCCATCTAGTCTCTTGAACACACACTATATTGATTCTTCTCTTCTGAAGAATCTACCATAGGTCTACAGATTTCCCTGTCAATGTCCCTATATTCCAGGACCCAACTCGCAGCCTATCGACGCCCTTAGCTCCTCACTAGCCTTGCCCCACGCCCCACGCCCACCCGAGGACATGACCTCATTCTGCCATCACTCACACCTGCCACTCTAATCTAATGGATACTATGCTAGCACCACTACAACCCACGACAAGATAAATTATGCAAGAAATAAAGTCTACTATGCAAGACCCTAGCCACTGAAATGGAAATCAAATCAAGTTCAAATGTAAGAAAACACAACCAAAGAATGGAACGTCAAATTGGAAAAAAAAAGTCTAGGGCGAAATAATGAAATGGTAGGAAACACCAGCAAAAACAACTGAATTACCAAAGGCAGGAATGATAGAACCTGGATTAGTGCCGAGGATGCCAAGAAGCTGTTGAATGTAGGTGAAGACCTGTATTGCCATAGCCAATATAACTGTCGGTAATACACTCGGAGAGACTGTCGAGCATGCCCACAAAAGAAGTAAAAGAGAAAAATAGAAGATGAAGAAAAGAGAGAGGGAGGGGCGGAGAGTGAAAGAAGAACTAAAATAAAGAAAAATAAAGAAAGAGGGAACCGGATGTCAGCGGCAAGCAGATTTTCTAGAATCTGACCAGAGAAACATGAGAGAGGAAGAGTAGAAGAAAGGGATCGAGAGGTATATGACGCCTAGACAGAGTCTCGATGGGGTCGATCGCTACCAGAAAAAAATGGGGGAGAGAGGAGACGGGTAGAGAGAGAAATAAAAGGGGAGAAGAGGAAAGAAGACGGAAGGAGGAAGGAGGAAGGAGGAAGGAAATAAAGATAAGGAGCAAGATAACTTACCTATGAACACTAACGACTCGACGACGACGGTGAGGTGAGACGTTGTGGAGTCAAATTAGGGCTTTGAGAGAGAGAGAGAGCGTTAATAAAATAATAATAATAATAATAATAATAATAATAATAATAACAACAAATATGGCATACAACATAATTTTGGAAAGATCATGAATACATGACATTGATGAGATGCATGAGCAATAAATTTTCTTCAAAGTGAGGGATAAAAAACAATCAAGAAAGACCAATGAGCTGCATAAGCAATAAACTCGGTGGCTATTGCCAATGGGTTAGATAAAGCTAAAAATGACAAATAGCAATTAAAGAAGCCGGCTACGTGTCACGACCCAATTCTCACTATAGGCCGTGACGGCGCCCAACATCGTCGTTAGGCAAGTCAACGGTGAACTATCCATTTAATTGTTCATTTTATTTATTTTAATATCATGAATTTTGTTTAACAAAGAAACCAAGAATAATTAACCATGGTGATGTGAAACATAAAATAAAAACATACAAGTGATATGGTGATATTAATAGACAAGATCATAAGTGTCTACTAGTAACTTCCAAAACTCGGTGTCACAAGTGCAGGAGCAATCTAGTAGGATATACAAAACTCCCTACAACTACTGTTTGAACAAAAATAGACAGAAATAATATATATATATATATATATATATATATATATATATATATATATATATATATATATATATATATATATATATAACAAGAGGAGGCTCCGGGTGCTGCAGAACGGAGCATGAAAAGTAGCTCACCACTTGGCCTCCGGGTAATGCGGATGCATGCCTGGACGGACACCAGATGTAACTGCCTCAATGCCTGCACAATTTGTGCAGAAGAGTAGCGTGAACACGTAAACAACGTGTAACCACTAAGTATCTAGTCTAACCTCAAAGAAGTAGTGACGAGTGGTCGATATCGACACTTATTAGAGGTCAATAAATAAAGTATTAGAATAATAAATAGGCATGAAATACAACAATAAAAATGGGATAAGAAATAATAAATAATGATTCTGTAACATAATATCAATTTAAAACCTCAAATTATCACATGCAAAATTTTAACACATAATAGCCACCAAGTAATTATCAACTCTTAGTTCGAGAAAGAAATATCAAGCATAATCGGACTCCTAGCATTATCATGCACGATTCTGACGAGTTCGTACAGTGTGTACATTGTCGAGGGTCGACTGGTGCAAACCATAGATTCATCTAAATATACTGCCTAGGCGTTCGACCGATCCACAGGAAATGAAAAAACTCTACAAACCCCTATCAACGACTACTACAAAAGATTAATACTCAAGAAGGCATAATTTTCATTAGCAATCAAGTTTCCCCAATGTTCAAGGTAATGAAGCTCGGTCTCATAAAATCCCATATTCAATTCCGATTATAAATTCAAGTAATTAAACTAAAAAGTTGGATTCAAGTAATACAAGTATTACATGGTAAAGTCCTAAGTCTACCCAGACATAAGCATAATTTTATCTACGTACGGACTCTTGTCACATCGCGCGTATGTAGCACCCACAATTAGTAAATTGTTATTTAGAACATCTATGGGGATAAATTCCTCTTACAAGGATAAGCAATAGACTTACCTCATTTCAAGTCCTCTTCCCGGTGCACAAATCAGAATAATAGCCTCAAATCAGTGCCGAGCAATCTGAAACTAGCCATAGGTTGTGTACAAACTAATCAATATATGCTCAAAAGTTCATAATTTAACTATTAGAGTATTTACCCAACCCAATTTGGAAGTTTCCTAAAATTCACCATCGGGCCCACATTCCCGGATTTCGGGAATTTTTGTAAATAAATGCCCATAGCCTCATGAATACAAATATATAATTTTTACTCCATTCCATAATTATTTTCGTGGTCTAATCCCTTTTTTTAACCAAAACCTACGCTTTTCAATAAAATCCTAAAAGTTCCACAATTTACATATTAAAATCTCCCCATAATCTATGTATTAAACTCAAATTATGTGGATATTACTTAGATCAAAGTGCTAGATGAAAAACCCACTCCAAAGAACTCTAAAATCGGCCACAAGTTGAGAGAAATGAGCAAAATGAGCCTACGTCCCATTTTTAAAACAATACACTGCCCTGGCCTGCCTTCTTCGCGATCTCGAAGGCAAAAGTTGCCCAGGCCCAGGAACTATAATATGCGAACGCGAGGAGAGACTCACGATCGCAAGGCTTTCCCAACCCGATCTTTGCGAATGCGGTCAATCCTTCGTGAACGTGAAGGGTAATTACAGCTGACCCCTCCCAGGACTGTTCTTCTACGTGAATGCGGGACAAGCTCCGCGATCGCAAACGCCTCAGGCCTAAACCTCGGCGAAGGCAACCTCTTGATCGCAAACGCAAAGAACAAATCACACTTGCCCCAAATCCTTACCGCGAACGAAAGAGAACCTTCGCGTTCGTGTAAAGGGAACCAAAACCAGGAAATTCGGCAATTTTGGATTTAGCTCGGGGTGGTCGGAAACACACCCGAGCCACCTGGGACCCTGTCCAAAAGCACCAACAAGTCCATAAACATAATACAAACCTTTTCAAAACCTCATAACACATAAAACAACATTGAAACTAAGAATCTCACCCCAAAACCAAATTAATGAACTTATGAACTTCAAAGTTCTTCAACTAGATCCGAACACGTCGAATCATACTTAGACAACTCGGAATGACACCAAATTTTTGTACAAGTAATATTCACCATACGGACCTAGTCCTAAGCTCGGAGTTCCAAACAGACCTCGATAACACCAAAGTCTACTTAAAACCAAATTTAAAGAACTTGAAAACCTTCAGTGCGCCAACTTTCAACATTAAACGCTGAAATGCTCCCGGATCACCCAAAACTCGATCTGAACACACGATTAAGTCCAAAATCATCATACAAATCTATTAGAACCATCAAATCCTGGTGCTGAGGTCATTTACTCAAAATGTTGACTCAAGTCAAACTTGGCGATCGTAGGCCACTATTAAAGAACTAAGTGTTCCGATTTCAACATGAACTCTTCCAAAACTAGACCTACCATCCCCGCAAGTCATAATACAGTAAAAACACAAACAAAGAGTCTTAATTAAGGGAACGGGATCTAGAAAGCTAAAATGACCGGTTGGGTCGTACATTCTCCACCACTTAAACAAATGTTCGTCCTCGAACGGGTTTAGAAGCATACCAGGGGTGATGAATAAGTGTGGATATCTTCTTTGCATGTCCTCCTCGGTCTCCCAAGTCGCCTCCTCAATGGGTTGACCCCTGCACTGGACATTTATCGCAGAAACCTTCTTAGACCTCAACTGGAAAACCTACCTGTCAACAATGACAACTGGCTCCTCCTCATAACCCAAGCTCGCATATAGCTTAACCGTGATGTAATCTAACACATGCGACCTATCGGCATGGTACTTCTGGAGAATATACACATGGAAAACTGGATGGACTCCCAATAGGCTAGGAGGCAAGGCGATATCATAAGTGATAAGTGGGAATTTTGACTACTTATTAGAGCCTTTTAGCTTTTGTTTTAGTCTAAAAGCATTGAATTTTGTTCCCGAGAATGATGAAATGTGCTAAACTGCAGGAATGTCGAAAAGTGGACTCCTAAGATGAAACATGACTCAAAAAAGGGTAATCTAAACACAAGGCAATAAACGTCACAGAAGTTACAAAGTGCGGACCGCAGATTTCTATCTATGCCGCAGATGATGAAAGAAAGCCTATCAGACTTTCTGGAAAATTGCGGACGCAAAAGATGAGCTTGAAATCAACTTCAGAGAGTTTGAAAATTACATGATCCAAGTCCTCCTCAATTGCGGATTGCACAAGAATTGTGCAGCCACAGAAGAAGTACCTTGCAGCCGCAGAAGTACAGGTGCGGACCGCTGAAGAAAAAGTTGCATCTGCAGTGATAAATCTGCAGACTGCAGAAATGATGCCTTGCAACCGTAGTAAAAAATTATGCGGCCACAGAACCCCAGCTCCTGCAACATAGAGAATTATGCTGACCGAAATGAGAATTATGTGAACCGCAATTTAATTCTTCGGTGGTAAATAAAAAATCAGAGGTTCGTAATGCCCAATCTGCAGACTCCACTGCCCTACCCTACAAGCATGTTTTACACTATGTTGTTCACTGTCTCTCTGGTGTGTTTCTTGCATGTTTACAATTGAATTGCAACTGACACCTGCTTTTTCTTGCTACAAAAAATGGTTAGATCTCGAGGCAGTAGTGATACTTTAAAGGGGAGGGGTGAACCTTCTAGGGGTCGAGGCAAGAGTGTTATACCCCTCACCCTAGAAAAGGTAATCACAAAGAAGGCTACAGCCGACCGAGGGAGAAATGCAGAGCCCTCTGTATCCAGTTCTTATGCCCCATCTAGGGTAGAATCGGAGGGAAACTCGGTTCAAGAGTTACTGGTTGTCCAATCAAAGCTACTAGGAAGATATCAGCTCAGGGATGAGCCGTCATCATCATATATCACCTCTGAGGGTTTGGAGAGTGCTAGTCAAGCCTCCGATACCTCCTCTACACCTCTCCTTGAGGCACCGGATACCACTATTTGATGACATCCCTGATGATGGTTGAGGGGGAGATGCCATGGTTGCCGGTCTTGAGCGGTCGAAGAAGAAAGAGGTCTGGGAGGACCGGTTCATCAGTTTGGCTGCTTTCTCCAGTTTCTGTGTGTGGTGCCCAAGAAGGTCGCTAACTCTTGAATGTCAGTTCAAGCTGAATGTATTAGAAAAGTACAACCCTACAGTCTTGAGACAGTTTAGAGAGAGAAACGGGTGGATGTGGTTCACTCAGAGTGTGGTGGATGCAAAGGAATACATTGTCAGGGAATTCTACGGCAATGTGGCTTACATCAATAAGGGGACAAAGGTTAAAAAAGTGAGAAACCTCAAGGTACGATTTGGCCAGCATGCCTTGAACACTTACCTGGGTTTCATGATGTCAAGCCCACAAAGTACTTAGAGAAGTTTGTACTTGGGGAGGCAACTCGTCCTTGGTTGGCTGATATTCTTGCAGCTCCTGGACCACCACCACCATGGATCACAGCAGGTGTTCCTATCCAGAGGACACCCTGAACTTTGAGGCTAAGGGATGGAAGACCTTTGTCTGTAGCATACCCGTGCCAGAATGAGACATATCTTCCAATTCAACGGGCAGTTATAGTGGCTTCTATCATGGCCGGGTACCCGATCAATGTGGGTGTCATGATGTTGGCAAACATCTCTGTGATCTCTAGGCAGGTAGATTCATCCTACCCGTATCCCAACACTATTACAGAGTATCTCACGGATGCAGGGGTTGAGCCAAGGGATTATGATACGAAGGTGCGGCAGAAGAAGCCTTTCTTATGGTATTCTCTTATGGGTGACGTAAACCCAAAGAAAAAGTTCAACCTCCTACCATTGTGGGCCATTATGACGAGCTAGCTATGGTAGCTGCAGAGGCAGTTGGTGGTCCATCTACTTCAGCTGAGCCTTCCTCCAATGGCACAGCGATGCCTCCACCACCATCTTCAGTCCCCACTTCTATTCCTGCCACAGGTTACACCTCGGCTTTGAAGGCGGTGCCTATGCCTACTGCTACACTCTCTGCACTGCGAGTCTCCCAAACACTGGTGAGCCTCAACAACTGGATGAACACAGCCACCAAAAAGCTTTCCGACATATCCAGTACTATTGCAGCACATTCATCCATTCTGGCACCCCAGATTCCTCCGATAGTGGAAGAGACATTGAAGAAGCTCTTAGAGAACCATACCACCATAATGAACACTTTGGTAGAGCATGTGTCGGTGATTTAGGAGCTGAGAAAAGAAGTGAAGAAAATGAGAAAGTCACAGGCTTCCAAGAAGTCAGTTGACAAGCTCCGGAGACAGGTGACCAAGATTGCAGCAGCTGGAGACCTACCATTTGAGATGCTGATTGATCCAGCTCTTGCACCACCAGCACCACCATCAGCTCCATCGGCACCATCTAGCCAGTCACCAAGGAGCCATATGGAGTCTTCTTCACTCTTTCCCTTCCTTTACTCTTATTTTGTAAGCTCTGGGACAATGCTTATTTTTATTTGGGGGGGTGTGGAGTTTATTTGGTTGTATTTGTTAATTATGAGACATTTGGCATGTAAATAACTTAATATTATTTTCTTCTGCTTTCTCATTATGTATGTATTCTCTCTCCTCTCTCGTTATGTATATTCGCTACATTTTCAATAGTTTTTGCTTTGTAGCTTCTTTATTTTTGTTTTCTTATCAGTTAGTGTTTAATTTAGTAGCTTTTGTTTTATGTTTTAGTAGATAATAAGCCTTTGGTTTTCTTAATGCCATGGTTCTTTCCAAAGGTAGTTTTTCTGTGATCCGGGTGACTCTTCCCAAGAATGGATGGCATGACAACCTTCTTAAAGGAATGAGTGTGTTTTGTGTTTAGGTGATAATAGCAGTAATAATGAATAAAAGACCTGATTAAGTCAAATAAAAAGGGTCAAACATGCTTCATTTGGAACCAACACATTTAACTACGTGCTTATGGTTAGAGATAAGGATTTTTAAAGAAGAAAATAGCTTTAGTTAGTGACTTTGTGACTCTTGTGTTGACTTTGATTCCATCGAGTGGTCTAAATGGACCATAGTAATCTTCAATCTTGAATGTGGTCGTTGTGGGTCCTCAACTCTATTCTCTTTAACAATCTAGTTGCATGAGGGGTGAGATGCTTTGTTGTTAGTCCAAGTACTCGTGCGAAAGGTCTATAACTTACCCCGAATGTGTTTTAAAGCAAAATCGTAAGTTTCGCTTGGCTTGAGAAGTGATTGTAGGATTTCTTGGCCCATTTGAGATTTATATTGCCTACCAATGATGTCATACCTACTCAACCCCTTCGATCCTTTAGCCTTTTTCATTTGAAAACCATGTTACAAACCTTGATCCGCTCTATCGTAACATCTCTTGGCCCCCAATCTTTCCTTAAAACTCGTATGAAATAGTTGGCTAAAAATGTAAATTTGGAGGAGAGACAAGGAAATTGTAACAAAGGTATCAAGGCGCAAAAAGAGAAAAGAAATTATGAGAAGGAAAGGCAAAGAAAAGAAAAGAACAAAAAGAGAAATGGAAAAAGTGAATAAATGAAAGAGTTGAAGGGGTTCAAAGGACATGATCCCAAACATGGAGAAATATGAATGTAATGATCAAGAAAGTGATGTTAAGTCTCTCTAGTCCCCAAAGAAAAAGAAAGTGCCTCAAGGAATCGGCAAAGTGTGAGCCGAGAATCGAAAGATGGAGTGCTTAAGGAAGGTGTAACCATTTATCCATAGTGTACCAATCCCTAATCCAAAAGCCTTCATTACATTCTGAAGAAACCCTACCTGATTTTGAGCCGAGTGAGCTACATTAGTGGTGATCCACATGAGGAGCAAGCTTTTGGTACCGGAATCTGTACTTGTGACATTCTCTTGAGAGAGATGAGTGAACCTTTCATAAATTTTGAATTGAATGTTAACTTCTTAAGTGATCTTGGCAAATGGAGAGTAGAGGAGGAGGAGTTTGGGATACACCATGACCTACAAGATAGAGCGGATGTCCTTGATGAGTAAAGTCAACCCTTGATGCTCAAATGTCATAATAGAGCTATATGTGCTTAAATGTTTAACTTGTTTCCTTGTCAATAATGCATGAGTGGTGTGGGTAATTGTTGGTCCCAACGGAGGTGTGAATGATTCACCCATGGCTAGCTGTAGTGTCCCTTAACTTTTGGAGGTGGGAACTATTTTATTTGCTTGAGGACAAGCAAAGACTTAAGTTTGAGGGAGTTGATAAGTGGGGATTTTTACTACTTATTAGCGCCTTTTAGCTTTTGTTTTAGTCTAAAAGCATTGAATTTTTTTCCCGAGACTGATGAAATGTGCTAAATTGCAGGAATGTTGGAAAGTGGACTCCTTGATGAAACCCGATTCAAAAAGGAGTAATCTAAACACAAGGCAATAAAAGGCACAGAAGTTACAAAGTGCAGACCATAGATTTCTATCTGCGGCCGCAGATGAAGGAAAGCCCATCAGACTTTCTGGCAAATTGCGGATGGCACAAGAATTATGCGGCCACAAAAGATGAGCTTAAGACAACTTCAGAGAGTTTTCAAATTCCAAGATCCAAGTACTCCAGAATTGCGGACCGCACAAGAATTGTTCGGTCGCAAAAGAAGTGTCTTGCACCCACAGAAGTACAGGTGCGGACCGCAGAAGAACAAATTGTGGCCGTAGTGATACATCTGCAGACCGCGAAAATGATGCCTTGCGGCTGCAGTCAAGAATTGTGCGACCGCAGAACCCAGATCCTACAAGATGAAGAATTCTCCGGACCTCACATGGAATTGTGTGGCCGCAAAACCTCCTGAAGGGCATTTTTGTCCGAAATTGTCAGCTTTGTATAAATAGAAGAGTTTCATGAAATTAGGTCATGTTTTGACATCAGCAAGTCCTGTAACCATTTTTCTTTACCTCTTTAGGCAACTTTATCTTATTTTGGTGATTTAACATTGGATTTATCTATTTTAATATTTCAATATGAGTTTTATTATATTTTCTTCTTTGTTTTGTTCTACATCCACTATGAGTAACTAGATTTTTACTAGGGTTGTGACCCAACCCTAGTGTGTAAACCTTATGGGTGATTAATTTTATGCTTGTTTATGAATGAGTGTTTATTATTTAGATTGATTCATGCTTTATTTGTGGAATTAATGGTTGCAAACGTAAATCCATGCCTATTTGACTTAGTCTCTTCTTGAGAAATAGGGACCTAGTCTCGGTTAACTTGGCTAACAAGGAATTGGTTCAATTGGGAGATTGATTAACCCAATTAAAGGGTTCAACCTAAAGATATTAACAACCCGACTTGAGATCTTATCAACCATTTTGGTAGATACCCATTTGGTCTTGAGAAAGCCAAATTGGACAAAACCACTCTCTGACCGAGAGGTATTGAGTGGGTAATGTAGTGTTGTGAGCTATAATATACCCCAGTCAATAAAACGAGCATAAAAGTCTTTATACTATTAGGCAAACACCTAGGTCTTAGTCATAGCCCTAGGCCTTTTTACACCTTTGGAAAACACTCAAAAACAATCTTCTCTAGTTTTATAGCTTTAGATTTGCAATTGTTACCTTAATATTTGAAGTAGAAACAAAGCCCTATTGCTGGAAGTGAAATCTGGATACTTCATTTACTTATTCTGAATATATACTACTAACTCCCATCTTAATTCCCTATGGATTCGATCCTGACTCTTGTTGGGTTTTATTATTACAAAGAGCGTGTCATACCTCTTTAGAGGAGTGCATTTGGACATGATCAATAAGCAACCTCCCCAACTCGCCTCAACACCTCAAATGGGCCAATAAACCTCGGACTCAACTTGCCCTTATTTTTGAACCTCATGATACTCTTCATCAACGAGACTTCAAAGAGGACTTTCTCGCTAACCATAAATGATAGATCACACGCCTTCTGATCCGCGTAACTTTTCTATCTGGACTGTGCTGTGCGAAGTCGCTCCTGAATCAACTTTACTTTCTCTAAGGCATCCTTCACTAAATCAATTCCATATTACCTAGCCTCCCAGGCTCAAACCACCCGATAGGGGAACGACATTGCCAATCATATAAAGCCTCAAATGGAGCCATCTCGATGTTGGACTGATAATTTTTATTATAAGAAAACTCGGCCAAGGGTAAGAATCGATCCCACTGCCCTCCGAAACCAATCACACATGCGTTGAGCATATCCCCCAAAATCTGAACTGTCCGCTTTGACTGCCCGCTGATCTGTGAATGAAAGGATGTGTTGAGCTTTACCCAGGTACCCAACTCGCTCTGTACTACTTTCAAAAATGTGAAGTGAACTGAGGGCCTCTATCTTAAATGATAGAAGTACGCACACCATGCAACCAAACAATCTCCTAAATGTAAATCTGGGCCAACCTCTCTGGAGAGTACGTAGTCACAACCGGAATAAAGTGCGCCGACTTGGTCACCCTTTCGACAATAACCCAAATGGCCTCAAATTTCCTCAACGTTTGCGGCAACCCAATTACGAAGTCCATAGTTATGTGCTCCAATTTCCACTCCGGTATAACCATCTGCTGAAGTAGGCCACCTGGCCTTTGGTGCTCATACTTAACCCACTGGCAATTTAGACATCTTGCCACATACTTCACTATGTCCTTCTTTATCCGCCGCCACCAGTAATGCTGCCTCAGGTCGCGATATATCTTTGTAGCACCTGGATGAATAGAATATCGTGAAATGTGAGCCTCTTCTAGAATCTTCTCCCTCAGTCCATCAACAATAGGAACACATAAGCGACCCTGGAGTCACAAAACACCATCATCACTGATAGTAACCTCCTTAGAGCCACCCTGTAGCATCGTCTCTCTAAGAACCAACAAGTGTCGTTCATCATACTGACGAGCCTTGATCCGCTAAAATAGTGAGGACTAAGCCACAACACATGCAAGAACTCAACTAGGCTCTGAAATATCTAACCCTACAAGTCTATTAGCTAAGGACTGAATGTCCAAAGCCAATGGCCTCTCCTCTGCTGAAATGAATGCCAAACTACCCATACTCTTCACCTTTTTGTTCAAGGCATCCGCGACCACATTCGCATTACCCTAATAGTAAAGGATAGTAATATCATAATCCTTTAGTAACTCAAGCCACATGTGTTACCTCAAATTAAGATAATGCCTCTAGATCTTGAGAGCATGAACTATCGCGGCCAAATCCAAATCATGTATGGGGTAATTATTCTCATGGGGCTTCAGATGACGTGAAGGATATGCAATAACTCGCCCCTCTTGCATCAATACACAACCCAATACAACACATGAAGCATCACAATACATGGTATACATCCCTGTACCGAGGGCAAAACTAACACCGGTGTTGTAGCCAATGCGGTCTTGAGCTTCTGAAATCTTGCTTCGCAATCATCGGACCATCTGAACGGAGAACCCTTCTAGGTCAATCTAGTCAAAGGTGTTTTAATAGAAGAGAAGCCCTCCACAAACCGATGATAATAACCTGTTAACCCCAAGAAACTCCTATGTCAGTCGTTGTGGTCGGATGAGGCCAACTCTGAACTGCCTCGATCTCCCCGGGATCTACCTTAATACCCTCACTTGAAACAACATGTCCAAAGAATGCCACAGAATCTAACCAGAACTCATACTTGGAGAACTTAGCATATAGCTTTCGTTCCCGCAAAGTCTAAAGCACAACTCTCAAATGCTGCTCATGCTTCTCCATACTATGCGAGTAGATCAATATGTCATCAATGAAGACATGACAAATAAGTTAAGATATGGCATGAAAACCCGATTCATCAAATCCATAAACGGGATATTAGTCAAGCCTAAGGACATCACTAGAAATTCATAGTGCCCATATCTACTCCGGAAGCCGTCTTCGGATTATCCTAAGCACGAATCTTCAGCTGATGATACCCAAACCTCAAGTTGATCTTAGAGAAAACCCTGACACCCTGTAACTGGTAAAACAAACCATCAATGCATGGAAACGGGTACTTGTTCTTAATGGTAACGTTGTTCATCTGGTGGTAATCAATGCACATCTACATACTCCCACCCTTCTCTTCAAAAAAAATACCGGTTCACCCCAAGGCGAAACACTCGGCCTGATGAACCTCTTTGCGAGCAACTCCTCAAGTTGTTCCTTCAACTCCTTCAACCCTTTCGGAGCCATGTGGTACGGTGTAATGGAGATAGATTGGGTGCCTTGAGCCAAATCAATAGGAAACACATCAGAGAACTCCCGCACCACGTGCATTGAATCATTGTGGGAGTCTCTGCATTAGTATCCCAAACATAAGCCAGATAAGACAAACAACCCTTCTCGACATATGTCGAGCCTTCATGAAAGAGATAACTTGGCTAGATGTGCTGAGAGATGAACCCCTCCACTCCAATCAAGGCAACTCTAGCATTGCCAAGGTAACAGTCTTGGCATAGAAATCTAGAACGTCATGGTACACAGGCAACCAATCCATGCCCGGTATGACCTCAAAGTCGGTCATATCAAGTAACAAAAGATTCTCCCTGGTCTCATAACCACAGAAGGTCACAATACAAGACAGGTAAACCTGATCCACCACAGCAGAATCACCTATTGGCATGGACACATACACAGGAGCACCAAAGGACTCAAGAGAAACACTCAGATAAGGAGCAAATAGAGAATAAACATATGAATATGTAGACCTTTGGTAAAATAGTATCGAAGCATCCCTACCGAAGATAGAAATAATACATGTGATCACAGCGTCTGAGGTTATTGCATCTTGACTGGTTGGAAAGTTATAGAACCTAGTTGGAGAGCTACCTGTGGAATTCACCTCTAGGGCAACTATCCACCTGCCATCCGCCTTTGGCCGGCCAGCCGGGGGGTGCGGCAGCTGGTGCGGTGATTATGGGCTGGTGGCCCCAGACGAAGCACCACTTAATCCTCCCGAATATCGAGGCCTATTGTCCCTTGGTTTATGCTCCCAGCCCTATGATGGATACCCTTGATCCTTCGATGTATCTCCACAGCCTGCTCGTAAGAAGTCCCTATTTCACCTCTCGGCCCATAATAACCTGGATTCCATAATGCAAGCCCGTAATAAACTTTCATACTCTCTTTACATTTGTGGGGAGTATCATAAGTGCCTACGAGACAACTTAGAGAACCTTGCCTCATAATCAGACACCAACATCTGTCCCTACTGGAGCCGCACAAATTGACCCCGCAACTCTTTTCTCTAAGAGGGTGGTATATATCTCTCCAGAAAGAGACGTGTGAACTAGTCCCAAATGAAGGGAGGTGAACCTGCTGGCCTACTATATAGATAAGACTGCTACCATCTACGGGCCTTGCCCTCCAAATGAAATGTGGTGAAGTCCACCCCCTTGGACTCCAATACTCCTATATTGTGCAGCCTGTCTTTACAACGATTAGTAAAGTCTTGTGGATCCTCATGTCGCTCACTGCCAAAGGTAGTAGGTTGTCTCCTGGTCCATCAGTCCAATCGCTTCTGCTGCTCAACAGTCGTGGCTGGTTTGGGCTCCGGTATAATCACTGCAACTAGTTGAGCCCCGCCTGTAGGTAGTACACCTGGGGTATGATATACAACAGCACCGTGCCCTACAGCCTCAGAGGTAGGGGTCTATTCTCCCCTTCCCCTTGAGATGTGGGTGGGTCCGCTGGAAATAAACCAGCATGCGTCATAGAATCCAATAACCGCAACATAAGACCTATGATCTCCTGAAATCCCAGTGCAGTCGTGAATCTGCCGGGTCTGGCTCAGCTGCAGGCACCTTGCCTTGCTCCTCAATGACATGATCCTCCACTGGATCCACTCGTGGTACGATGGGAGCAACTCTAGGATTCCCTGGTCCTCTAACATGAGGTGCATCCCTCCTTTGACCTCTACCTTGGCCTCTAGCAATATGAGGAGTAGCTCCTGTACCGCAGAGTACATCTGTTGCGCACGTTCTCACTATCTATGAGAGAATAAGAGAAAGATACTTAGCACAACATCAATTGCACGATGGAAGATGAAGAAAGAGAAGTTTACTAACACCTCATAGCCTCTCGAAGATAAGTATGGACGTCTCGGTACCGATCCACAAGACTTTATTAGGAATGATGATGACCTTTAAGACCTATGTGGACCAACCTAGATCTAATACCAAGATGTCACGACCCAATTTTCACTATAGGCCATGATGGAGCCCAGCATCATCATTAGAAAAGTCAGCGGTGAACTATCCATTTAATTGTTCATTTATTTATTTTAATGTCATGAATTTTATTTAATAAAGAAACCAAGAATAATTAACCATGGTGATGTGAAACATAAAATAAAAACATACGAGTGAATGTGATATTAATAGACAAGATCATACATAAGTATCTACTAGTAACTCCCAAAACTCGGAGACACAAGTGCATGAGCAATCTAGTAGGATATACAAAACTCCCTACAACTATTGTCTAAAGCAATAAAAATAGAAATAATAAATACAACAAGAGGAGGCTCCGGGTGCTGCAGAATGGAGCATCAAAAGAGCTCACCACTAAGCCTCCGAGTAACCAAAGGTTGTACAAACTAATCAATACATGTTCAAAAGTTTATAAATTAACCATTAGAGTAATTACCCAGCTCAATTTGGAAGATTCCTAAAATTTACCTCGGGCCTCACGTGCTCGAGTTTCGAAAATTTTTATAAATAAATGTTACCCATAGCTTCACGAAAACAAATATATAATTTCTACTCCATTCCATAATCATTTTCGTGGTCTAATCCAATTTTTACTACAAAATCCTAAAACTTCTACAATTTACATGTTAAAATTTATTTATAATCTATTTATTAAAATCACATTATGTAGAGATTACTTACCTCAAGGTGCTAGATGAAAATCTCTCTCCAAAGAACTCTAAAATTGGCCACAAGTTGAGAGAAATGAGCAAAATGAGCCTAAGTCCCGTTTTTAAAACAAGACACTGCCCAGGCATGCCTTCTTCGCGATCGTGGAAAGAGCCTCGCGGTCGCGAAGGCAAAACTTTCCCTAGCCCAAAAACTATAATATGCGAACGCAAGGAGAGACTCGCGATCGTGAAGGCTTGCCCATCCTGAGCCTCACGAACGCGGTCAATCTTTCGCTAACGCGAAGGGTAATTACAGCTGACCCCTCCCAGGCTCGTTCTTCAACACGAATACGGGACAGGCTCCGCAAATGTAAAGTCCTTAAGTCCCAAACCTCCACGAACGTGTACTCTTGATCGCGAACGCGAAGAACAAACCAACCTTGCCCCAAATCCTTCACCGCGAATGCGAGAGAACCTCTGCATTCGCATAGAAGGAAACCATAACCAGCAATCTGCAATATTGGACTTAGCTCCGATGGTCTGAAACACCTGAGCCACCCGGGACCCCGTCCAAATGCACCAACAAGTCCATAAACATAATATAGACCTGCTCGAAATATCAAAACACATAAAATAACATCAAAACTAAGAATCACACCCCAAAACCAAATTAATCAACTTATAAACTTCAAACTTCTTCAACTAGCTCTGAATGTGTCGAATCATACTTAGACAACTCGGAATGATTCTAAATTTTGTGTACAAGTCATAAATCACCATACTGACATATTATCAGGCTTAGAATCCCAAACAGGCCTTGATAACACCAAAGTCTACTTCAAATCAAATTTAAAAAACTTGAAAACCTTCAATGCACCAACTTTCAACATTAAGCGCTGAGATGCTTCCGGATCACTCGAAACTCAATCCGAACACACTTCTGAGTCCAAATCATCATACGAACCTATTGGAACTATCAAATCCCAATTCTGAGGTCGTTTACTTAAAATAGTTACTCAAGTCAAACTTGGCCATCTTAGGCCACTTTTAAGGAACTAAGTGTTCCGATTACAACCTGAACCCTTTCAAAATCAAACCAATAATTCCCGCAATTCATAAAATAGTAAAAAAACATATGAGGAGTCTTAATTAGGGAACAGAAATCTTGAAAGTAAAATGACTGATTGGGTCATTACGCTATTGAAGTGAGGACTTCCTCCTAAGTCATTGAATAACTACAACGATAAAAGTGGGTACGAGTGAGAAAGACGAAGAAGTACCGAACACAATCATCGAACCTGAGGAAAATGATACAATAAAAATAAAATGAAAATAATTGGAATTTGTTACATTATTTATAGACTTCCCTGAAAGGAAAGTCTATATCAGTTCCAGACTCAACTTTGAACAAAAAAGTAAGTTGATTGAACTTCTACAAGCTAACTCTGATTATTTCTCTTAGTCACATATAGATATGACAGTTATTCCGCTTGAAGTAATGACATACAAGCTTAATATGAACCCATCAAATGCGCTCCTATTAAGAAAAGAAGAGGAAACAAGGATCTTTCCAGAATCAAGTCATAGAAAAAAAAAAGCAAACTTTTAAAAATTGAATCAGTCATAGAGGTAAAATATTGGCTTGGTTAGATAATGTTGTGGTGGTACCAAAAAAGAGTGGTAAGTGAAGAGTATGTGAAGATTACACTAATTTAAATAAATCATACCTTAATGATTTTTTTCTTATCCCATGTTAATCAACTAATATATTCTACTAATGATTATGAATTTTATGTTTTTTAGATGCTTATTCCGGGTACAATTAAATTAAAATGGACCAGAAAAGTCAAGAAATAATTTTCTACATTACAGACATGAGACTTATAGCTATAATAGTTAGGCTTTTTGGGATAAAAAATGCTAGAGAAACATATCAACATCTTGTAACCAATATATTCAAAGAATATTTGGAGAAAATAATGAAAGTGTACATCAATGATATGTTGATAAAATTAAAGGAGATCTATATAATTAAATTTTGGTGCCCTAAAATATAAATTTTATTAACTTGACCTATTAGACTAATTTTAGGTTAAACAACTTTATGCCTCATTGATACCATTTGAATTTAGTCCAAAATAAATGGACCTCCTGCTTTTTTTAGTAGGTCTTTAGGATTCAAATACCAAACTTCTCCTTGATCAATACATTATTTCAACATAGCATTCGCTACTTATTTTTCCCCTCGAAAATAATATTGGATGGTATAACGGTATTGTTGCAAAAGGTACTTGATCTTCACCAAAGTATCATGCATTTTCCATGATGTTCTATACTCCCCTTTAAGCATGTTGATCAACAACATCAAATTAGATTACAGTTTCAAATTTTGATGGCCCTGACTGATACACCATTGAACCCCTATTATAGCAGTTTTGACTCCAACTTCATTGCTTGTTCCTCTTTCCAAAGGTTCAACAAAATCCACAATCAAGGAACCATTTACATCCCTGACAATACCACCTGATCCAATTACACCATATCCATCTCTGCTTATATTGTCTTGAGCATTGTTCACATCTTTGAAGTTGTTGCAGTACCAACCTTAATGACCTATCAATACCTGCTGAAAAATAATAATAGCATTGTCAACATATGCTAGGTGAGTAATTTTTGTAACCTGCCTTGGCATGGTGTTGAGCTTTATTAAAGGAAACCCCGCCCCCAAAATGAACAAAGATGGAGACAATAGATCTCTTTGTCTCACTCCCCTAGTTGAGTGAAAGAATTCCTAAATCCAGTAATCAAAACAAAGTACCACAAGTTAGCTATTGATTTTCACACCAGATCTATCCATGGTTTTGCAAAAATACAAATCTTCTTAAAGTTGCCGGTAAAAAATTCCAGTTCGTTCTGTCATAAGACTTTGATATGTCAAGTTTTAAGACGACATTCCCTCCTTTCTTTTTACTTTTGATCTCACGTATGATCTTCTAAGCCAACAATATATTTTCTGTAATCAACCTACCATGGATGAATCCACTTTGATTTTCAGAATAAGTTTTGAAAAACGCATGATCTTAGATAAGATCTTGTTAGAAAAATTGGTTAGACTTATAGGTCTAAATTCAGAGAAACATGAGAGACTTTTTACCTTAGGAATGAGTACTAGATATGTACTACTGTAGAAAAGCATGTACCATATTCATCAAATCAATCTTAATAACCTCCCAGTAACTTTTGATAAAATGCCCTTTCATATCCATCTAACCTAGGTGCACTTTTTAGGATCTATATCAAGTATTTATCTTCTGATTTTATCTTCTTTAGGAATAGCTATCAACAAATCATTTTTCAGCCCGTATAATAATATGTTCAATACAGTCCACATCTTGTAAGTAAGATACCCCTTTAACACTAAACGGCTTACTAAAGTGATTAACAGCCTCTCATGCAATATCACTCTCGATATTGATTCTTTACATTCGTGTATGGTTAACCTTCTCCTTTGCTCCTTCATCTTCCATATTAATGTGCTTCTCTTCTAATTACTGCAGTTTTAATTCCCAATCTTTGGCCTTGATGAAAATATTACCGCTTTGCTCTATAGAGAACTCTGCTTAAATGCTTGAAGTTTTGTTAGAAACTTCTCATACAACCTCTACATCCCATGCATTCTGAACCACTTATATGAAATCTGGTTGTTTAGTCCAAAATTACAGGAATTTCAAGTACCTTATAACATTATTTTCAGATATCGAACATCTAATTAGTACATGTGTATGATCAGAACCATTGCTAGCCAAATGTTCTATACTGAACCTTCTAAATCTATTAGTCCAATCATGATTTATAAAACCTTTTTGAGGCCAATAATTCCAGCATTAGACATCCCGTACTCTACCATGCAATCAACAAATTTCCAGCCATTCTTCATTATGTGAGGATTCCCTCCTCCCCTCTACTCTAAAGTCATTATCACATTAAAGTCTCCACATATTGTAACGACATGGTCGGTCATTTTGAGATTATTAGCCCCGATCCCCTATTTATCTTCCCACTATTCATTTTATTCTTACTTGACTTACCGGGGTGCTTGGTGTTGGGTTTGGATGAATTTCGGTGTGAAATGGAACATATTGTCCCTAAGTTTGAAGATTGGGTTGTAAGACTTGACCGTATTTTAACTTGTGTGAAGACGACTCCGGAATGAAGTTTCGTCAGCTCCAATAGCTCTGTATGGTGATTTTGGTATAAGGAACGTGTTCGGATGTTGATTTGGAGGTACGTAGGTCATTTCGGCGTTAATTGGCGAACGTTGAAAAATTTGAAGGTTTTTGGGAAGTTGGACCGGAGGTGGACTTTTTGATATCGGGGTCGTATTCTGATTCCGGGAGTAAGAGTAGGTCCGTAATATCAAATGTGACTTGTGTTCAAAATTTAAGGTCAATCAAACTTGATCCAACAAAAGAAACTTAAAAGTGAGAGACGTAATATGAGTCGTTGGGTCTTTGTGATCCAACGGTTGAGATGAGATCCAGCAAAAGTTTAAAAGTAAAAGAAAAATAGGGATTAATTGTGCAAAATTGATGAATTAGATAAACAGTCCAGATCATTTTATGTTTCTTTTGTTGGTGCTGGAAAGGAATGACGTGGCGCATTGTACATTGTCTTTGGAGGGGTGACATGAATTGCCAACTTGGACAGGAGGGTTGAATTCCGAACCGGGTCAAGACATTAGGCCCATGTTTTGGGCCGAATAAGTTGGGTAAGTAATTTAAAGTCCAGCCACATTGCGTTTTAATTGAACCATTTGCAATTGTGGCCTTTTAGAGTTTTTAAACCCCTTTATAATTAAATTAATTAGACTTAACTAATCCTAATTACATGTAATAAAATAATATATTATTAGTTAACTATTGTAATTAATTAGTTGTCAAAATTAATTATAATACTTCATCTATTAAATTGTAAAAATTAATTTTGGCTTAATAAAGTAATAAAGGTAATATAATTATAAATTTGAGACTAAATCATTGATAAATTTTAATACTTACTTATTAAAATATGAAAATTCTTTTAAATTAAATAGCAGGAGTAATATAAATTTTAAATATTTAATACTAAAATAATATTAATTTAATATTATTAATTATTAATATGTATTATATCATTTATATTTTAAGAAAATAGTTAATTATAATTTAAAAATAATTTACTACATTTATTATTAATTTTAATAAGTGTAAATAATTTAATTTAAAAGGGGGGTCAAAATTGGTAATCAACGGTAGGCATATTTTTTAAGAAAAAAATTACTTTAGCTCATAAGTGATAACGGTCACATTTTTCTATTAGGTAGAAAAATATATATTTTCCATGAAAAATATATTCTTCACAATTCAAGGTTAATAAACAATGGATAATGAACTCTTCAAGTAAAACATTTTCATTTTAATGTAGAACTCTTTATCAGATCTTGTATCATTTGCTTTTGTCTCTCTCTATATATATATATATGAATTGACATCTCTTTATTTAGGGTAGTGATGACGGTTCATTAACTTACCTATACTTTGGATTACCAAGAACTCTATATGCTTTAAGCAATTTAAATCCTTCGGGGATTGTCATATAAATTAGCTCATATAAGCCATATAAATATACTTTAGATGCATATCAAGTTTTCTGTCATGCTAGACATATAAGATAGATAAAGTGATTGCAAACACCATTGACTTTATACTTTCAAGCGTTTGAACACATGTCAAATCTACATGTCTTTCATATGAAACTAATTCTATTCGAATTTTGTCTCTTCCATTTGGCCAGTGTTTTTGTGTCTATATCCGATAGACTTAAGATCCTCATCTATACTTAGAATTATCATAGACGTCGTCAACGAGCGTTCTATATTGGTTCCAATATTTTTTCATAAATACATAACATAGACATCTCTTCATTCATATTTTTAGGTACCTGAACCTCTTTTGAAATTTTATGAAGGGATATGTTATGTGATCTTCTCGATCACTTGCTTCTTTATTATGATCATTTTGATCATTTGCTCATCTTCTTTATAAAGAATTTTATTTGAAACTGATTTGTCTATACACTTTAAGCGTGCCAAAGACTTTATCCTTCTAGCACTTATTCTAATAAGAGCATTTGCAGTGATAATATCGTTACTTTCTTTGGGTCAGCAAATGCGTCTAGCGTGCTTTGCAATATATTGCAGATGAGTTATTCTTTTATGAACTTCAAGTTCATATTATTGTATACTGTCAAAGTCGTACTTGCCTTTTTTATGATTAATCGAGATCAGGGTGGAAAGCCAAGGTTCGACCTGAAGTCATAACGAACCATGACACGAAGTCAGGTTACCGAGCTCGTGATTCAGGGATCAGCCGAGATCGGAACCGAGCGGGATAGAAATCGAGAACAAGCAGAACAGGGATCGAATGAGGTCATGGAAAGCCTGCTGATTCGAATAACATAAAACTGAGATATCCGCGATCTGGGCAAGGATCGCGGTGGAAATCTCGGCACGTATCAAGTCAAGACCGGTTAATTAGGCAATCATGGGATTTCCTAATGTATTTAGAAATGTGCCATAAGTATAACTCCTCTACTATATAAAGGGGGCTCTAATCATTTTCTAATCATCAGATTAACACTATTCAAAGCAATATATTACGTTTTCTCTCTTAAAGCTTTCATACTCTTTTTCTCAGTTCATACTCTTCAATAGCATACTCATTTGGTTCGAGGGCGGATTTGCTTGAGGGCCAAAGCTACACATCACATTTGTTTGCTTTATATTTATTTGGAGTCAATCTATAATATCAATTTACGTATTTCTCAGATTGTGCCAAGTGAAATCATATATCCTTAAAACTACTTATAAGTTTAATTGTTATCTGATTTTACGGGTAAACTGTTTGGCGCCCACCGTGGGCCTAAGGATAATAGTGATTGTCTGGTGCTAATTTTCATAATACACACTATTTTATACTTGTTCTTGTGAGTGTTTTTTATTCCAGGATCAGCATGTTGAATTCTCAAGCAACACCCACACACGTCGACAACGGCCTCGATTTTCACGGTGAAAATGACAACATATCCTCCCCAGGGAATGAGATGCCTCCAGTTGACCTCGAGGGAGTTCTGGTCGCGGATCCCATCGACGTTAGTTCCCACATTAGCATTAATGTAAATCTGGTCGTCGACTCCGAGAATAGCATCCTCATAGACGTTCGATCAGCCAGTCAAAATACATAGGGCGGCGAAGAAGGCAGGATCAGCCTTCGAGTGATATTCAAAATGTTGCAGGCTCAACAAGCTGCAATACCATAACTTCAAAATCAGAACCATGCATCGAGCAGGATTGAGCCTGAACCATCACAGGAAGTTGTCCATAGGGCTGAATCGGTGCCAAGAAGGTTAAACAGAAATGAATCAGGGACCGATCCTACTATCATAAAGATGCTCGAGGGGCTAATAAAGCGGTTCGAATCAAGAGAGAAGAAGATCGAAGCCAATGACAAGAAGGTAGAAACATATAATTCCGGAGTTGCTCAAATTCCGGGGGCACCACTGATTTTGAAAGGGTTGGATTCAAAGAAGTTCGTACAAAAGCCTTTTCCCCCGAGCGAGGCTCTTAAACCTATTCCAAAGAAATTCCGCATGCTAGAAATTCTCAAGTATAATTGAAATACCAACCCCAACGAGCATGCCACTTCTTACACGTGCACCATTAAGGGGAACGATCTAGAGGACGATCAGATCAAGTATGTATTGCTGAAAAAATTCGAGGAGACATTATCAAAGGGAGCAATGATATGGTACCATAATTTTCCACTCAACTCAATTGATTCTTTTTCCATGCTCATAGATTCTTTTGTTAAAGCGCACACCGGAGCCATAAAGGTCAAGATTAGGACGTTGGACCTCTTCAAAGTGAAGCTGAGAGACAACGAGATGCTCCGAGAATTCGTATCTCGATTCCAAATGGAACGCATGGATCTACCATCGGTTGCTGATAATTGGTCCATTCATGCCTTCGCTCAAAGGTTAAACATACGAAGCTTGGTGGCCTCATAATAGTTAAAGAAGAACTTGATCGAATCAACTGTCACCTGGGCCGATGTGCATAATCAGTATCTGTCAAAATTAGGGTCCAAGACAACCAGTTGGGAACTCCTTCCGGGTCCGTTTATCCTATCAGACCCATCAACAGAGTTAAAAGGGATATTGATCGGGAACCACGGGCAAATAGAGATAGATACCAGCCATACGGTGGAGATCAGAGAAATAACGGGTCTGGATGCAACCCCCGTTCGAAGTGACAGAAGAAATGATTGAGGTTAGAGCTCTCAAAGGATCATGAGTAAGAGTGGTTTCGACACGAATGTCGAGCCCAAAGAAGCACCGCAGGCATCATAATACAACTTCAATGTTGATGCATCAGCTATCGTATCAGCAATTGGGCACATCAAAGTCACCAGGTGGCCTTGACCTCTACAGACGGATCCAGCCCAGAAGAATCCTAATCAAATGTGCAAGTATCACAACACCCATGGTCATAGAATAGAAGATTGCAGATAGTTGAGAGAGTAGGTGCCCCTTTGTTCAACGAAGGGCATCTTCGAGAATTCCTAACCAATCGAGCTAAGAACCATTTCACAAACAGAGACTCAAAAATGCAGAATGAGCAAGAGGATCCACAACACATAATCCACATGATTGTTGGAGGGGTCGATATTCCACAGGGACCCCACATTCAAGCGTAGTAGGGTGTCGATCACGAGGGAAAAGAGAACTCGGGATTATGTACCAGAAGGGACCTTGTCTTTTAATGGCGAGGATGTAGAGGGGATCTCCTAACCCCACAACGACGCACTGGTAATATCTGTTTTTATTAATAAAACTGAAGTTAAGCGTATTTTGATTAAACTAGATAGCTTGTCCAACATTATTCGATCGAGGGTCGTATAAGAGCTCGACCTACAAGATCAAGTTGTGCCCACAGCCCGAGTACTTAACGGCTTCAACATGGCATCCGAGACAACAAAAGGCAAAATATTTTTCCAGTGAACGTGGCCGGGACCATCCAAGAAACAAAGTTCCATGTGATCGAGGGTGACATGAGATATAAAGCCCTATTCGGAAGGCCATGGATCCATAACATGAGGGAAGTACCCTCGACCCGTCACCAGGTTCTGAAGTTTCCAACATTAAAGGGATTTAAGACAGTCTACGGGAAGCACCCCCTCGCCAAGGAAATGTTTGCATTCGATGAAGGGACACTGGTATCGACACTCTCTACAAAAGGATCGGATCCAAAGGGAAAACAGGAGGCCAAATAGCAACCATAGACACCGGCCTCTACCCTATTGGAGAAGCAAGGGATCGATGAGGATGACGACTATTGGATCCCTAGATCCTTCATAATTTCTGATGACTCCAACGCCACCAAGTCAACGGTCGAAGAGCTGGAACAGATCAAACTAATCGAGCATCAGCCCGAATAAAAGGTATACCTGGGCACGGGGCTAACCCCCGAGCTCAGGAAAAAACTTATTCAATTCCTTAAAGCTAACATGAATTTATTTTCTTGTTCCCACCTCGATATGACAGGGATCCCACCGGAGATTACCACCCATAAATTGAGCCTGGATCCGAAATTCTGCCCGGTGAAGCAAATAAAAAGGCCCCAGTCCGAGGTCAAACATGCCTTCATCAAGGACGAGGTAACCAAACTTCTCAAAATAGGATTCGAGAAGTAAATTATCCCGAGTGTTTAGCAAACGTAGTGGTAGTCCCTAAGAAGGGAAATAAGCTTAGAATGTGTGTAGATTATAAAGATCTGAATAAAGAATATCCTAAGGATTCTTTCCTTTGCCTAATATCGATCGTATGATCGATGCCAAGACCGACCACAAGGTTCTTAGTTTTCTCGACGCCTACTTTGAGTATAACCAAATACATATGAACCAGGAAGATCAGGAAAAGACCTTGTTTATCATTAAGTATGGCACCTACTGTTATAATGTAATGCCATTTGGATTAAAAAATGATGGTGTAACTTATCAACGCCTAGTAAAACAAATGTTCAAAGAACATATAGGAAAATCAATGGAATTTTATATTGATGACATGCTAGGTAAGTCCCTACAAGTAAAGGACCATTTGAAGCATTTGCAGGAAACTTTCGATATACTAAAGAAGTACAACATAAATCTCAACCCAGAAAACTGGGTTCGGGGTCAGCTCGGGCAAGTTTCTTGGCATCATGGTATCCAATCAAGGGATCGAGATCAACCCTGATAAAATCAAAGCTATCGAGGAAATCACGGTAATAGATAATGTAAACATCGTACAAAGGCTAACGGGGCGCATAGCCGCCTTGGGTCGATTTATTTCGGGATCATCAGACAAGAACCACGGTAATACATAACTTTGCATGGACTCTAGAATGCCAAAAAGCCTTGGAGGAACTGAAGCGGTATTTATCGAGCCCGCCACTGCATCAAACACCGAAAGCATGCGAGCATCTTTACTTGTATTTGGCAGTCTCGGAGATAGTAGTAAGTGGAGTCTTGGTCCTAGAAGAACAAGGTACGCAATTCCCTGTCTATTATGTTAGTCGGACCTTAGGTGAGGCCGGGACCAGATGTCAACACTTACAAAAATTAGCGCTTGCTTTAATAAGCGCCTCCGGGAAACTAAAACCATATTTTCAATGCCATCCAATATGTGTTGTAACGACTTCTCCACTTCGAAATATCTTGCATAAGCCCAAACTTTCGGGCCGATTGGAAAAATGGGCCATAGAAATCAGCGGATACTATATTGAATATCGACCCCGAATGGCCATCAAGTCTCAAATATTGGCAGACTTCCTGGCCAACTTCACGCCGGCCCTCGTACCCAAAGTTGAAAGAGAGTTGTTGGTGAAATCGGGTACATCTTCAGGAATCTGGACCCTCTTATAGGACGGTGCTTCGAACGTAAAAGGGTCCGGATTCGGTATCGTGCTAAAACCACCCACTAGTAAGGTAGTTAGTCAATCCATCAAAACTACAAAATTGACTAACAATGAGGCCGAATATGAGGCCATGATTGCAGGGCTCAAATTAGCCAAAAGCTTGGGGGAGAAGGTGATCGAAGCTAAATGTGATTCCCTCCTCATCGTGAACCAGGTTAACGGGATATTAGAAGTCCGAGAAGACCGAATGTAGAGGTACTTGGAGAAGCTACAAGTGACTCTACATCGATTCAAGGAATGGACCTTGCAACATGTACCTTAAGACAGAACAATGAGGCTAATGCTCTCGCAAACTTAGCGTCATCAGTCAAAGACGACGAACTCAATTCAGGGGCTGTCGTACAACTCATAAGATCAGTGATCGAGGAAGGTCATGCAGAGATAAACTCCGTGAGTTTGACCTGGGATTGGAGAAACAAATATGTAGATTATTTAAAAAACAGAAAGCTCTCATCAGATCCAAAATAGTCGAGGGCTCTACGCACAAAGGCAGCACGGTTCACCTTGTCCGAAGACGGAACATTATTTAGGAGGATGTTCGATGGTCCGTTAGCAATATCTCTGGGACCGGGAGATACCAAATCATCCTAAGGGAAATCCACGAGGGAACTTGCGAAAATTATTTCGATGCCGATTCATTGGTCCACAAAGTGATCAGAGCCGGATACTATTGGACTGACATGGAGAAAGATGCAAAGGAATTCATTCAAAAATGCGACAAATGCCAAAGTCATGCGCCAACGATTCACCAACCGGGGGAGCAGCTCCATTCGGTCTTATCCCCATGGCCGTTCATGAAATGGGGAAAGGACATCGCTGGCCCTCTTTCGTCGGCCTAAGTAAAGCTCAATTTATTTATTTATGACTGATTATTTTCTAAGTGGGTTGAAGCACAAGCTTTCGAGAAAGTCAGAGAAAAGGAAGTCATAGACTTTATTTGGGAACACACCATATGTCGATTCGGGATGCCCTCCAAGATTGTATGTGATAATGGAAAACAATTCATCGGCAGCAAAGTAACTAAATTCTCGAGTATCACAAGATCAAAAGGATCCTATAAACACCTTATCATCCTATCGGAAACGGACAAGCCTAATCGACCAATAAAACCATCATTCATAATCTTAAGAAGAGATTGGCCAACGCTAAAGGGAAGTGGAGAGAGATACAACCCGAGGTTCTATGGGCATATGGCACAACGTCAAAGTCTAGTACTGGGGCCACCCCATTCTCATTAGTTTATGGCATAGAAGCTCTAATTTCGGTCGAGGTCAGAGAACCTAGCATCAGGTCCGATATGCAATAGAAGAGTCAAATAACGAGGCCATGAATACGAGCCTAGAATTGTTGGATGAAAGGCGCGAAGCCGCCCTCGTCCGATGGGCCGCTCAAAAACAGCAGATCGAAAGTTACTACAATCGAAGGGCCAATCTTAGACATTTTAACACCAGGGACTTGGTACTAAGAAAAGTCACCCTCAATACCCGAAATCCGAATGAAGGCAAATTGGGTCTGAACTGGGAAGGGCCATACCATATTATCGTAGTCATCAAAAAGGGATCCTACAAGCTCGGCACGATGAACGGCGAACAACTATCGAACAATTGGAACATATCACACCTAAAAAATTACTACTGTCAAGGTACGACCCCCCTTCCATTTTCATTTCCATTTTAGACTAACTCTTGTAGGTAGCCAACCATGAACAACGATGGATTTTTCGACACAAAGTCTTTAGGTTTGAAAGCACGCGTTGCACTCTTTTTCCCTTAGACCGGTTTTCTCCCAAATGGGTTTTCCGGCAAGGTTTTTAATGAGAAAACCATTGATCGTGCTAACTTAGAACGATTCAACAATATACGAGACTTCTTTGCAATCAACATCGAATACTAGGGGGAATTTCCCTCGAATATCAACTTTGTTGCGAGGAAATTACTTCATAACAACAGGGTCTCGATAGGTGAAATTTGTAAGGGTCAAACGGTCAAAAAAACTGTGCCCGCATAGGTTGCTCGAACTCTGGCACAGAACATGTACGCATGTATATTCATTTTTCATAAAGAGAAGTATTTTTTTTTTGCCAATATCTCATGCCTTAGAAAAGTTTTTCTACTTTACAATTCCATACTTTTGATCTATTATGGAAACGGGCTTAAGGGTCGATCATAATCAGAGTTCGGATAATCGCCCCCACACTCGGGGACTACCGTCTGAAAAATAAATTCGAACAAGATAGAATTATCAAAACATCGAGGTCATAAGACGTTTTAGGTGACCCTGGAATTTTAAAGACCACAGCCACCCCACTCGGGGACTATTACTTCGGGCAAGCTCGAAGTAAAACGAGAAAATAAGCCCAACAGGCAGATCCTAACCTAAGAGGCTACGGTCGAATTAACACGGTTCGAAGACGTCCGAATTTTGTAACAAAATAGGCCTTCAAATTCTTTCATAACCAATTTTAAAGGCTACACCCGGCAAAGTCATAAAAGGCTTCAACAATATCGAGCATCAAAGATTCTAATTAATGCAAAGGCTGTTCAAACTCTCGGACAATTCCTTGTTATCTTATGCTAAGGCATTCCAAGTTTGTAAACACAAGTGATAAAAACTTTTTCAATCCAAAAAGGGGAGAAAGCCTTACTTATATAAACAATATTTTTAAAAAGTCCAGAGCAGCCTAGAACAAAAACAACAAAGGCCTAAGGGCTATTTTTACTTCGAGTTCAAGAGATCATCTCACTCAACTAGAAAACCTAAGGGATACCCTATTTCGATTTCGAGCAGAACCTCGCTCAATCATAAAGCCTAAAGGCTACACTGATTCAATTTTCAAACAAGTCAACCTCGGACCTTAGAATACAACTCCATAACTTTATGTTAAGGCATTCTGGCCATCGTATAGATCATTGAAAAGCGAACAGAATTAGAAGACATGAAAGTGAAAGAAGGTTTTTATACATACAACTCAAAAGGAATTTACAAGGGTAACATGGCCCAATGGAAATTCTTTACAAAAAGCCGAAGTTGGCCTCGGCAGAGACAAAAAATGTATAATCCTAAAGGGCCTAATCATCTCCAGGAGCAGCATCTTCATCCTCGAGGCCTTCTCCACTTTCAGATCCGCTCAGACTCTCATAATCGTCGTCATCAGGATAAGCTAACCCCATGACTTCAACTTCAAGCTCTCCTTAGCGATCTTGATCTCAGCCTTAAGATCGAATCCACGAGCATGGATTTCCTCGAGGGTCTCCCTTTGAGACTGGCATTTGGCGTGCTCAGCGACCCAATTTTCTCGAACCTAAGCAACCTCGACGACTTCCTTTGCTCGGACCTAAGCAGCTCAGCGTCAGTCCGTTAGATGGCCACCATTGCATTAGTGTTGGCCTTGGTCGTTTCGACCTCGAATTTGGTCGTTACGAGTTCTGTGACCAGCTTCTCTCGATCGAAAATTGTTGGACCCAACCGAGACTGGAACTCCTCAATTTTCTTGTCTTTCACCAAGGCTTTCTCTTTCATGCTTCGGAGTTGGATTTCAGCCGAGGCCAGTTGAGCTCAGGCAGCCTCCTTTTTTGAGGCAAGGCAATCCATGTTCTTCTTCCACGCCTCGGCCTCCGCTTTCACTGCGTCTACTTCCTCATGAAGTTGTCTCGATCACATCAAGCTTTTGTTGGTCCTGCGGGACCGAACTGTTAGCCACCCCGCCCGAGTCTGTGTCATTAACTTCAAAGATTCTTCTTACCTGCTTGGCCAGTTGAGCTTGTTTTTTCTAAGTCGTTTATAGCTCAGCACTAAGGCCTTTCCCTTCCCCTTCTCTTTGCTCACTAAAAAGCTTGAAGTCATTTTTCTCCTCAGGGAGCCCTCGAATTTCAGCCTTATACCGGCTTATCTCCCCTCGGGATCGGAAGAAAGCTTCGTGATGAAGCTCAGAAGCCTACAAATGTAGAAAGAAGAATTATTTTAAGGAAGAAAACTACAAGTATGAAAATTGACATCGACACAAGAAAATATAGATTTACCTAATTTAGAGATTGTTGGATTCGTTGAAAAGACACAGTGTTTCAACCTCGTCCATCTCGGCTTGGTCTTCTTCCGTGACCAAACATCGGAGATATCTAGTCACCCTTACAGGGGCAGAAAGAACCCAAACATCCGTTGGGACCAAGATAAGAATTGATCGTTTACGCCCGGGATCGGCACTAGGGGCCGAAAACTGGTTGGTCAGTTTAAAACTCGAGGAATCCTTGCTCGAGCTCTTCTTTGGAATCTCCAAGTCACTCAGACCGGTGAAATATTTGACTCCAACAAAATAACCACGGAAAGGGTCTTCTGTTCCATGGACCCCTTCCCCGTGGCAAGTCTCCACCGCCTGAGCTTTGTATCATCGACTCAGAGAATGAAGGAAAAAAGGGGGAATCCCCGATATCTATTACCCCAAGTGAGTTTCTGGGCCACCTCCTCCATCTCGGGGAGCCTCGAGCCATATTTCTACACTAGAATCCACCGCCTCCTCAACAACCTTCTTACCCCGAGGTGAAGCGTCTTCTACTCTATTTGGCTCGGGGACTTCGGCCAAGGTTTCCTCCTCAAGACGAGGCGGAGCAGTTTCAAATCTCAGCGCTTCTATGGTTCCTCGAGTCTCGGCGTCAGCTCGTACACAGGCCACCAGCCTGGAATAAATTTCTTCTTCTTCTTAAGCTTCATCTCTTAGCCTTTGGACCGACTCCAAAGTTAGATGGAGGATGATCCCCTTAGTTCCGCGGGTTGTTTTCTTTTTTGGCTTATGCCCCTCAAAATCCGAAGCGTTCTTCCTCTTCTTCTCCATCATCGGCTTCGGAACAAATGGTGGGGGAAGGATCTCTTCATCACCAGATGGGGGTCTCATCGTCGCGTCCTTCCCAAGTCCTACAAAAGGAAAAATTAAGTAAGCGCGGAAAGATGTTTGAACAATGGACAAATTATTAAGTCAGGAAGAAGGCTTACGATGGCTACTAGCCTCCCACCTCCCCTTTGACAAATTGCGCTATGCGCGCTCGGCATGTGTGGATTGCGATACTAGGCTCCTGACCCAGTTCTCAAGATGGGGAACTTCACTCGGCATCTAGGCAGCGGCTGCATCAAATAGAACATCGATGATAAAGAAGGAAAAAGTAAAGAAACTAAACAAGAATCGAAGACGGAGTTGTACTTACATTTCATATTACATTTCTCAGGAAATGGCATACTCTCAGCCGAGATCAAGTCTGTGGTACTCACTCAAACAAACTGGCCCATCTAACCACGGTCTATGTCTTTGTCTATGCTCGACAAGGGTGCCCTGATGGCTCAACATTAAAGCTTTATTAGCCCACCTTGATAGAGTCGAGGGTTGTATAGTCGCATGAGGTGGTCAAGGGTGAAGGGGAGCTTGTCGATCTTGCTTACGAAGTAGCGGAGTAGTATCACAATCCTCCAGAAAGAGGGGTGAATTTGGCCAAGGGTCACTTCATATTTTTTATAGAAGTCTATGATGATCGGATCGAGGGGACCCAAAATGAAGGGGTAAGTATAAACAATTAATAACCCTTCCACGTGGGTGGTGACTGCTTCTTTCGGAACCGGCACCACCACTTGTTTGTTGCCCCAATTGCAATCTTTTTTCACTTGGTCAAGGAGGTTTTTGGGCATCGAGCATATATATCTTGATACCGGCTCACATCGACTCGGAACCGACGAGGTTTTCTCTACCTTGAAGTCGAAATTGATGATGCACCCCCCCCCCTCCGGGAAGAACTCTTCGGGGCGTGGCTTCACCGCTGGTTCCTCGTCGGCCGACCGGGACGAGGAGGCAGTTTCTTTCTACGGAATGGTTTTTGATGTTTTAGCCATGTAGTTTTTACGGTAAAAGAAGAGTAGAAATTGAAAGGAAACACTTGGTGTTTTGGATGAAACGAACAAGGAAACTCAAAGATCTGAAAATATGGAGCTTTGAAGAAGGCAAGAGGCTCTGAAGATTAGAATGAAAAAGGTTTAAAAGTAAAGTTTGAAAGAATAAGAAGGAGGGTATTTATTGGTTTCACAACGACGGTTCAAATCTAGTAGTGGCCAACCGTCGACTTAAGCGCATTAAATGTTTGGGAAACTGTACCGACGAGATATTTTGGTCACTTCTGCTACTTATGTCATAGAGCTTACATCATGATGTATCGAGGTGAAGATCGACGACTCAAATCGTTTCTTGTCATTACTCTCCAAGAAATGAGGGGACTATTTGTATACTATCAAAATCGGACTTGCCCATTTTTATGATTAATCGAGACCAGGGTAGTAGGCTAGGGTTCGACCTCATGTCATAACGAACCATGACACGAAGTTAGGTTTCCAAAATCGTGATTCAGGGACCATTTGAGATCGAGATCGAGATCGGGACCGAACGGGATAGAAATAGAGATCAAGAAAACAGGGATCAAACGAGGTCGAGGAAAGCCTACTGAGTCAAATAATGGGAAACCGAGATATCCGCAATCGGGAAAGGATCGCGGCAAAAATCTCGGCACGTATCAAGTCAAGACTGATTAATTATCCAATCATGGGAGTTCCTACTGTAATTAGAATTGTACCATAAGTAGAACTCATCTACTGTATAAAGGGGGCTCTAATCATTTTGTAATTATCATATTTAACACTATTCAAAGCAATATATTACGCCTCTCTCTTAAAATTTCATACTATGTTGGTCAGTTCATACTCTTCAATAGCATACTCATTTGGTTCGAGGGCGGCCTTGCTCGAGGGCCAAAGATACACATCATATTGGTTTGCTTTAACTTTATTTACAATCAATCTCTAATATCAATTTACGTATTTCTCAGTTTGTACCAAGTGAAATTACAAATCCTTAAAACCACTTATAAGTTTAATTGTTATCTGATTTTAAGGGTAAACAATTATATCATTCGAGGATCTAGATGTATAAGTGATAATTCATTCTATGTAACATTTTATCAACTTTTATCCTGTCTCTCCCTCATGTTAGAAAAATTAACTTTCTTCCTCAACTTTGGAAATCCACATTTATGTGTTATGGTGTTAATTAAAATATACACCACACATTAATAATAATAATAATAATATGGAATTATTTGGTTCCTGACCCTGAACTAGTTATGAGAGAAGAATGTAATATACTTTTGTATATAATGTGTATCAAATTGATATAGATAACTTTGTTCTCATAAGCAATAGTTTAGCAATTAAGTGGAGGCACTCAATAAATAAATTTGCTAAACCAACTTTGATTTAAACCAACTTATCAAGATGAACTGTCTGAATAGAAAATCTGGAAATTATGCTTTAGATTAAATTATTGAACAAGTTACCTCGCAAACACCAGGTTACGGGTTAATAATAATCACACATGTAACCGTTTTATAGATGCATCTTATGTGGTATACATAGAAGGTGAATGGACCCATATTCACCTTTGATAAATTCCAGAATTCAAGGGATTCAAGGGATTCAATCCCAATTTTAGTTGGTATAATAATCGAGATAACAAGCAACACAAGAGAATTCATGAAGAATCTTCTTCAACACTTACCCATGTGAATATCTTTTTTATCTTTGCACATCATACTTAAATTGATATGGTTGAACCAATTATGCCAACTGGCTAAATTATGATTATTTATAAACTTCGAATTTACACCATGACGTGCGCAATTATCAATAAACTCCAAGTTTATTATTATATTAGTTTATATATCAATACACTTTTACATAATTGTGGCATTGTTTTATTTATGTAGTACAAACTGAAGAATAAAGCGGGTATATTTTTACATACATATTACCCAGCAACAAGTTGTAGTAATAGAAGATATTAAATCTTTTCTTTATTTATAATCTCAATATAACCAACCGCTTTCGCGAATACTTTAGAAACTCAATAAGTTTCTTTGAGACCTACTACGACACAATACCTTATTGAAAATCAATCTTACTTCTCCAAAATAGTATAATTTGCTCTTCTAGAGCTCTCAATTAATTTTGTACTGTCATATATTCATCAACATACATATGGAGAGTATCTCTTTCAAGGAGAAAGTTATATCACTATGGTCATGGTCAAAATCATTATAGGCAAGATATGTTGCTTCTATTACTTTTGCCCTGTAATAATCACATTACCATAATATTTTGGCATAATCACAATAGGTATGTGATCAATGACCATTAATTCCATAATAATAAAGTTATTTTCTTATTTCATCTCAAACCTCCTTCTAGAGGTGAGTGTGGTATATTCACTACCACTAGCACGTTCATATTCTTCCAAGAATGAATATGTATTCATAAATCACATGTTATCACATTCACGTCATGAATGGACCATAGTCATCTATATGTTCTTTTATGAAATCTCATGTCAAATCGATAACAAATATTAATTTCACAAAGTGAAAGATTATTTTGAGAATCCTTATTGTTCTCGTTACCACAATGATGGCCATTATAATTGCGTCTATTGCCATGTCCACATCCATTGATACCTGCACGGTAATAATTTTATCTTCTTTCAGACTTATCACATACTGCTACCTGTCACGATCCAATACTAACATGTCGTGATGACGCCTATCGTAGAACTAGGCAAGCCAACTACTCAACTATTTCCAACACTTTAAAGCTTTGAAAAATGCAAAAACAGTTAAATTATAGACATGAGACTTACTGCTATAAAGTTAGGCTTTTTGGGATCAGAAATGCTAGAGCAATATATCAACATCATGTAACCAATATATTCAAAGGATATTTGGAGAAAATAATTAAAGTATACATCGATGATTTGTTGACAAAATCAATTCGAGTAGGAGATTTATAGAATTAATTTTGGTAACCCAAAATATAAATTTTATTGACTTGACCTATTAGACTAATTTTAGGTTAAACAACTTTATGCTTTATTGATACCATTTGAATTTAGTCCAATATAAATGGACCTACTTTTTTTTTCTTTGGGATTTAAATACCAAGCTTCTCATTGATCAATACGTTATTATACCAGAGCATTCACTACTTATTTTGCCTCCCGAAAATAATATTGGATGGTATAACGGTATTGTTGCAAATGGTACTTGATCGGTAGGAGGCGATTCTTGGAGAGATTTTTATGTGAGTGTTTGGAGTAAGTGGTTCTTACCTAGTTTAGATTAATTTTCATTATTATGTCTTTAATTTCATCATTAAATTAGTGATTGGGGTGAAAATTGGGGAAAATGGAGGAAAGTTCTTAAACCAAATTTTGAGATTTTGATCGAGATGTTGGTATCGAATTTGAGTAATTTTGATATGGGTGAACTCGTGGTTGAACGGGAGTTCAGAATTTTTGGGGATTTTAATGCTCTTTTTCACTTTCAGTGTATTTTCGATGTTGTTCGGTGGTATTAGGTGGTGTTAGGTGTGAGTACACAATGTTCTATTATAGTGACATTCAATCCACTTAGGGTTCCTCTTGAATTCAATCGATAATGGAGAGTGACGATTGATAGTAGAGTTTACCTTAGCATGATAAGGAGGAGGTCGACCGTTGAAACAATCGTATCATCAGTCAAAATCTAATAGCCATAGGTTACTATGTTTGACCTATGGACAACGAATAATGATAATAAGGCCAGAGATAATGGCCATGCATGCCTTGATTTGGAGGAATGGAGAAAGTACGATGTGTTCTTGTTGCATCGATGAGTCTAGGGTTTCTGAAGGTTTGGGGTTTGAATCAAGGTGATAAAAGGGGAAAGATTCCAGTGAGATTCGCAGATTGAGGGTATGGATGTTCTAGTTTGATTGGAGTGACCTTGCGCAAATTCGTGCAAGGATTGTGAATTGATGGGATTTGCAAAGTTGAGAGAAAAGGGGGGGATAAAAGAGAAACAAGGGCGGCTGGTTTGTGAGGAATGATTAAGGGTAGCGGGTGAGGGTGGGGGGTTCGTTGGTAAAAAGTGAGAGACGTGATGAGAGCCGTTGGATATTTGTGATCCAACGATTGAGATGAGATCCAGCAAAAGTTTAAAAGTAAAAGAAAAATAGGGATTAATTCTGAAAAATTGATGAATTAGATAAACGGTCCAGATCATTTTGTGTTTCTTTTGTGAGTGCTGGAAAGGGATGACGTGGTGCATTGTCACTGTCTTAAAAGGGGTTGCATGGATTGCCAACTTGGACAGAGCGGGTGGATTCCAAACCGAGTCAAGACATTGGGCCCGTGTTTTTGGGGCGAATAAGCTGGGTAAGGAATTTAAATTTCAGCCACATTGCGTTTAATTGAACCATTTGCAATTGTGGCCTTTTATAGTTTTTAAACCTGTTTATCGTTAAATTAATTAGACTTAACTAGTCCTATTTAAATATAATAAAATAATATATTATTAGTTAATTGTTGTAATTAATTGGTTGTCAAAATTAATTATAATACTTCATCTATTAAATTGTAAAAATTAATTTTGGCTTAATAAATTAATAAAGGTAATATAATTATAAATCTGAGAATAAATCATTGAATTAATTGTAATACTTATTTATTAAAATATGAAAATTATTTAAATTAAATTAGCAGGAGTAACATAATTGTTAAATATTTAATACTAAAATACTATTAATTTAACATTGCTAATTATTATGTATGATGTCATTTATATTTTAAGAAAATAAGTATCATAATTTAAAAATAATTTACTGCATATTTTACTGATTAGTAAGTGTAAATAATTTAGTTTAAAGGGGAGGGTCAAAATTGATAGTCAACAGTAGACGTATTTTTTTTAAAAACTACTTTAGCTCATAAGTGATGAGGGTCACATTTTTCTATTAGGTAGAAAAATATATATTTTCCATGAAAAAAATATTCTTCACAATTCAAGGTTAACAAACAGTGGATAATGAACTCTTCAAGTAAAATATTTTCATTTTAATGTAGAACTCTTTATCAGATCCAGTATCATTTGCTTTTATCTATATATATGTATGAACTGACATCTCTTTATTTAGGGGGATGATGATGGTTCATTTCCTTACCTATACTTTGGATTATAAATTCACGTTATTGTGAAACAATAAAAGAAGGAGAAGAGTATTGTAGAGAAAAGTAGAAAGAGAATATTCTTATTGACTTAGCCACCAAGTAACAAACACTAAGATATCTCTAAAATATAGACATTCACCTTATATATAATTCTATTTATTACTTCCCCTTGAATATCTATTCAACAGATAATGTGCCTCATTAAAACCTTAACTAAAATAAAACCCAATGGAAAAAAATTCTAGAGAAGGAAAAAGAGTACACATGTTTAGAAATACGCCTTTCGGTTGCCTCGTTAAAAACTTTGCAAGGAAACCCCAGTAGGACAAAACCTTAAAAGGGTTAACTACCCGTGATGAAAGCATCAATTCACATATTTAGGCCTTTGCATTCCAATCTTGTACACTAGCTTCTTAAAGGTTCACGTCGACAGAGATTTGGTGAATATATCATCCATATTAACTCCAATGAATATGTTGCACCTTGAAATAATCAATCTTGATAGATATATAATGTCTTCAAATAATGTCGCGGAATGGCCTTTTTAATATTTCCATAGAGGTAAAATTTCTTGCTTAAAGTTATAGCAAGATACATATGTGCACAAATTGCACTTAGGATACAATACTTCATGACCAAGAATTCTATATGCTTCAAACGATTTTCAGGGATTGCTATATAAGTTAAGTCATATAAGCCACATAAATAGACTTTAGATGCATATCAAGTTTTCTGTCATGCAAGACATATAAGATAGATAAAAGTGATCGCACACACCATTGACTTTATACTTTCAAGGTTTGAATCAAAACTACATGTCTTTCATATGAAACCAATTCTATTCGAATTTTGTCTCTTCCATTTGGCTAGTATTTTTGTGTCTGTATTCGAAAGACTTAAGATCCTCATCTATACTTAGCGCTATCATATATGTCGTCGATGAGCGTTTTATATCGGTTTCAATATTTTTTCATAAATACATAACATAGATATCTCTTTATGCATATTTTCAAGTACCTGAACCTCTTCTGAAATTTTATGAAGTGTTATGTCATGTGATCTTCTAGATCCCTTGCCTCCTTATTATGATCATTTTGATCATTTGCTCATCTTCTTTATCAAGAATTTTATTTGAAATCTATTTGTCTATACGCTTTAACCATACCCTAGACTTTGTCCTTCTGAGACTTATTCTAATAGGAGTATTTGCAGGGAGAATATTGTTACTTTCTTTGGGTCAGCAAAACGTCTAGTGTGCATTGCAATATATTGCAGACGTATTATTCTTTTATGAACTTCAAGTTCATATTATATTATTCGAGAATCTAGATGTACAACCGATAATTCATTCCACGTAACTTTTTCTCAACTTTTATCCTATATCCTCCTCATGTTAGAATAATCAACTTGCTTCCTCAACTTTGGAAATTCACATTTATGTGTTATGGTGCTAATAAAAATATACATCACACGTTAATAATAAAAAGATGGAATTATTTGGTTCCTGACCCTGAACGTAATATACTTTCGTATATAATGTATATCAAACTGATATAGATAACTTTGTTCTCATAAGAAATAGTTTAGCAATTAAGTGGAGGCACTCAATAAATAGTTTTGCTAAACCAACTTATCAAGATGAATTACCTTGAATAGAAAATCTGGAAATTATGCTCTAGATTAAATTATTGAGCAAGTTACCTCGCAAACACCAGGTTGCGGGTTAATTATAATCTCACATGTAACCATCTCATAGATGCATCTTATGTGGTATACATAGCAGGTGAATGGGCTCATATTCACCTTTGATAAATTTCAGAATTCAAGGGATTCAATCCCAATTTTAGGTGGTATAATAATCGCGATAACAGTAACACAAGAGAATTCATGAAGAATCTTCTTCATCACTTACCCATGTGAATATCTCTTTTATCTTTGCACATGATACTTAAATTAATGTCGCTAAACCAATTATGCCAACTTGATAAATTATCATTATTAATAAACTTCCGGTTTACATCATGATATGGGTTTATATATCAATAAACTTCTACTTTATTGTGGCATTTATTTGTGTAGTACAACTAGAGAATAAAGCGAGTAGCTTTTCACATACATATTACTCAGCTACAAATTGTAATAATAGAAGATGTTAAATCTTTCCTTTATTTATAGTCTCAATATAACCAACCGTTTTCGCGAATACTTTAGAAAATCAATAAGTTTCTTTGAGACTTACTACGACACAATAACTTATTGAAAATTAATTTTATTTCTCCAAAATAGTATAATTTGCTCTTCTAGAGCTCTTAATTAATTTTTGTACTATCATATATTCATCAACATCCATATGGTAATATCTCTTTCAAGGAGAAAGTCATATCACTATGGTTATGGTCAAAATCATTATAGGCAAGATATGTTGCTTCTATTACTTTTGCCTTATAATAATCATATTACTATAATATTTTGGCATAATCACAATAGGTATGTGATCAATGACTATTAATGTCATAATAATGAAATTATTTTCTTATTTCATCTCAAACTCCTTCTAGAGGTGAGAGTGGTATATTCACTACCACTAGCACGTTCCTATTCTTCCAAGAATGAATATGTATTCATAAATCACATGTTATCACATTCACATCATGAATGGACCATAGTTATCTATATGTGCTTTTATGAAATCTCATTTCAAATCGATAACAAATATTAATTTCACAGACTGAAAGATTACTTTGAGAATCCTTATTGTTCCCATTACCATAATGATGACGATTATAATTTCGTCTATTGCCACGTCCATATCCATTGATACCTTCACAGTAATAATTTTATCTTCTTTCAGACTTATCACATACTGCTACCTGTCACGACCCAAAATCAACCCGTCGTGATGGCGCCTATCGTAGAACTAGGCAAGCCAACTACTCAACCATTTCCAACACTTTAAAGCTTTGAAAAAAATGGAAGTATTTAAATTTAAGGAAAACCTTTTGAAACAGAATAAAAAATCACAAATCAATAAAAAATCACTTCTGAAACCGGGGGCGTCACCAAGTAGATGAGCATCTACATAGAGATACAGTCTAATTCAACGTCTAGAGAATAAAACTGAAACATAAAATGAAGCTAAGGGAGGAGAGTCAAGGTATGCATACGCCAAGCAGCTACCTCGATAATCTCCGAAAATCTGGACTTCGCGACTCAGCAACTGCCGTGGCCGGAAGCACCTGGATCTGCATACGAGGTGCAGGGCATAACGTGAGTACAACCAACTCAATATATAACAAATCTAATCTTTGGACTGAAGGTTGTGACGAATTCAGCAGGTAAAGTTCAATATAGAAATAACAGTACATAAATGTAGGCATGCTCTCAAGTTCAACAGTTAAACTCAATACAAGTAAGACTGATAAGTTTTGAATGATATGGGAAATATGACCCCTCTACAACTACATGCCAATGCACATACTGTGTGTAATGCACCTGCTAGAAGCCTAGTATACTCACACTCTCAGAATGCTCAATCACTCAGTATTGTATATGGCTAGTCCAGCCCATGAAAGATCCATCCCGGATATATACATCGACTGACAGTCAGACACTCAGTACTGGATAGGGCCAATCCAGCCCATGGGGAAGATCTATCCCCAGTTATAAATGATTCGGACAAGATCCATGTCCAGGGAAGATCCATCCCTCAATATAAATCAACGGCGCTAACTGGGGGTGTGTACAGACTCTAGAGGGGATCCTTCAGCCCAAGCGCTATCATAATCCAGATCCAGGCATAAATCAATAAAACATGTTGCGGCGTGCAGCCCGATCCCACAAATGTCACTCATAATCAGGACCTCAGCATCCCTTAGTCATCAATCTCTCCAGTCTCTCTCTCTCTCTCTCTCTCTCTCTCTCTCTCACAATGTCATGAAACTAGCTCAAAACGATTATATGATGTATCAATAAATAGCAACAGAGACTGAGATATGATATGCAATGAATAAATATGACTGAGTACGAAATTTCATTGTAATCAATAAATCAACAGCAAGAAACGACCACTATGGGTCCCAATAGTACTAGCATATAACCTAAACATGATTTCTAACATGATTGGTAGCTCAATTACTTAATCACATGATGAAAGCACGAATATCAACAAGATAAATCAGCTATATAGTTCCATGGAATTGATCAGGTCACAGTTCTCACGGTTCACGCATGCACGCCGTCACTTGGCATGTGTGTCACCTTAACACCAATCATATAACACATAATTCGGGGTTTCGAACCCTCAGAACCAAGTTTAGAAGTGTTACTTACCTCAAGCCTCGCAAATATCTACTCCAACACACCATTGGCTCGCAAAACGGCCTCTGAATTCCTTGAAGCTAGCCACAAAACATTCGATACAATCAACACGAGCTTAAGGAATCAATTCCATAAGAAACTACTAAGCTTTTAATCAAAAGTCAAAAAGTCAACTCAAAAGTCGGCCCCCAGTACCACGTCTCGGAATTGGATAAAAGTCACAAAATCCGAACACCCATTTGACCACGAATCCACCCATACCAAAATTACTCAATTCCGATACTAAAATCTCGATCAAAACCTCAAAAATTAGTCTAAGAACGTTTTTCCCTTTTTTCTAAAATTTTCACCCCAAATCACAAGTTTAAATGATGAAATCAAAGGCATAATCATGGGAATTAACCAAAACCAGGTAAGAATCACTTACCCCAAACACCCACAGGAAAATCTCTTCAAAAATTGCCTCCACCGAGCTCCCAAATCAAATTTTATGTTATAAACTCAAACCCTCGTTTTTAACATTTAAATCTACTGCCCAGTTATCCTTCACCGTGAACGCAGCCATCCTCCCGCGTTAGCGTAGCACAAACAAGTCTGCCCCTCAAACTTACCTTACGCGAGCGTGAACGCGTACCTCAACCTCCTCCAACCTACATAATCGTGTCCCACCTCACGTGATCAAGAAGCTCAAATTCATGACAACCAGATGCCTCCTCACCTCTTCGCGAACACGGCATTGCCTACACATTCGTGATTCACAATCTAGCCAAACCCACGCGAACGCGGACAATTATTCGCGAATGCATAGGGAAAAATCATCACAACCCCCAAACAAGCCTATGCGATTGCTGACCTTTCCAAACGATTGCATATGAGAAAACCAGATCCAGACACCAGAAAATCTTCAACCATAACACCAAGTCCAAAATCGATCCGTTAATCATCTGAAACTCACCTGAAGCCCCCCGGTCCTCAACCAAACATACCATCAAGTCCCAAAACATCATACGAACTTAGTCGAGCCCTCAAATCACCTCAAACAACATCAAAAACATGAATCGCACCCCAATTCACGCCTATTGAAACTAAGGAATTCCAACTTCTACAAACAACGCCGAAACCTATCAAATCACGTCCGATTGACCTCAAATATTGCACACAAGTCAAAAATGGCAGGACGGACCTACCCCAATTTCCGGTACTCCAATTCGACCCAAATTTTAAAAAGTCCAATCCTGGTCAAACTTTTAAAAAATCCAACTTTCACCATTTCAAGCCTAATTCAACGACGGGCAAATCACAATCCGGGCACGCTCCTAAGTCCAAAATCACCCAACATAGCTAACGGAACCATCAAAACTCCAATCCGGATTCGTTTACACATAAGTCAACATCCAGTTAAATTGTTTTACTAAAACTTCCAACCTTGAGACTAAGTGTCTCAATTCATTCAGAAATTCCTCTAGACCCAAACTGACTACCCCGGCAAGTCACATAATAGCTATAAAGTACAAAATAAGTAGTAAATGGGATAACGAGGCTATAACTCTCAAAACGACCGGTCGGGCCGTTACATCCTCCCCCACTTAAATAAGCGTTCGTCCTCGAACGCATCAAGAAACATATCTGGAGTCTCAAAATAGGTGTGGATATCTGCTCTGCATCTCTCGCTCGGTCTCCCAAGTAGCCTCCTCGACTGGCTGACCTCTCCACTGCACCTTCACTGAAGTTATATCCTTTGACCTCAACTTTCAAATTTGCCGATCCAAAATAGCCATCGTCTCCACATCATAAGTCAAATCACCATCTAACTAAACTTTGTTGAAATCCAAAACATAAGACGGATCTCCGACATACTTCCCGAGCATAGAAACATGAAATACTAGATGCACACTCTACAAACTAGGTGGCAAGGAAAGCTTGTATGCCACTTCTCCAATCCTCTAAAGCCCCTCAAATGGCCCAATATACCGAGGGCTCAAATTTCCCTTCTTCCTGAACCTCATAACACCCTTCATGGGTGAAACCTTGAGCAGAACTTCTCCCCAACCACGAAAGTAATGTCACGAAGACAACGCCACGCTTCTTTCTAGACATCGCCATGTGAAGTCGATCCTGAATCAATTTAACCTTGTCCAATGTATCCTAAACTAAGTCAGTACCCAATAGCCTAGCTTCACCCGGATCAAACCCAACCCACTAGAGATCGACATTGTCTCCCATAAGAGCCTCATATAGAGCCATCTGAATGCTCGGCTGGTAAGTGTTGTTGTAGGAAAACTCTGCGAGTGGCAGAAACTGATCCTATGAACCCCCGAAATCAATGACACAAGCACGTAGCATGTCCTCCAATATCTGAATAGTGCACTCGAACTGTCCATCCGTCTGAGAGTGAAATCTATACTCAACTCAACCTGAGTGTCCAACTCTCGATGTACTACTCTTTAAAACCGTGATGTAAACTGTGTGCCCCAATCTGAAATGATGGACACTGGCACACTGTGAAGGCGAAAAATCTCGTGAATGTAAATCTCAGCCAACTGCTCTGAAGAATAAGTAGTCCAAACTGGAATGAAGTGTGCGAACTTGGTCAGCAATCCGCAATCACCCAAATAGCATCGAACTTCCTCAAAGCCCGTGGGAGTCCAACTACAAAATCCATGGTGATACGCTCCCATTTCCACTCCAGAATCTCAAGCCTCTGAAGCAATCCACCCGGTCTCTGATGCCCATACTTCTCCTGCTGACAGTTAAGGCACTAAGCTACAAACCCCACTATATCCTTCTTCATTCTTCTCCACCAATAGTGCTGCCTCAAGTCCTGGTACGTTTTCGCGGCTACTGGACGAATGGAATATTGCGAACTATAGGCCTGCTCAAGAATCAACTCACGTAGCCCATCTACATTAGGCACACAAATCTGACCTTGTATCCTCATCACCCCATCATCTCTAATAGTAACATCTTTGGCATCACCTGCACTGGAGTACGGGTGGCGGGAGTATAAGTACCTCCCCCGTCCTGAGAAGTGGCTACTGCGGCCGGAACAGAGATCGCCTGAGCAAGGCTGGTGCACACAGTCAAAATTTAGGCCAAAGCCTCCTGAAAGCCTGGAATCACAAAGGGCATAGCTGGTTCCTGAGCCGGTCCCACTGGATCATCCAGAACTAAAACCTGCTCCTAAACTAGAGCAATTGGTGGATCTCCTGGTGTTTCCCTAACTATTGTACGAGTTGCACCTCTGCCCCTATCGCGACCCCTACCGCGACCTCGACCTCTCGCGGGCCTAGCTAGTGGTACTGGTGGTTGTCCATCATGTTCGATAGCACGTGTCCTAACCATCTGTGAGAATAGATTAACATAAGTTTAGTTATCGGAAGCAACAAATCCGCACGACAAGAATACAATAATGTGAAGTTTCCTAAGGATTTGGGAACCTCTCGAAGATAAGTACAGATGTCTTTGTACCGATCTAGAAGACTCTAATAAACCTGCTCATGACTACTTAGACCTATGTAACCTAGGCTCTGTACCAATTTTTCACAACCCAAAACCAACCCGTCGTGATGGCGCCTATCGTAGAACTAGGCGAGCCAACTACTCAACCATTTCCAACACTATAAAACTTTGAAAATATGGAAGCATTTAAATCTAAGGAAACATTTTGAAAACAAAATAAAAATTCACAACTTAATACAAAATCACTCCCCAAATCGGGGTGTCAACCAAGTACATGAGCATCAAGATAGGGATATAGTCTAATACAATGTCTAGAGAATAAAACTTAAACATAAAATGAAGATAAGGGAGGAGAGTCAAGGTCTGCGAACACCAAGCAGCTACCTCTATTATCTCCAAAAATTCGGACTCTACGACTCAGCAACCGCTCTGACCGAAAGCACCTAGACTGCACACGAGGTGTAGGGTGCAGCGTGAGTACAACCAACTCAATAAGTAACAAATCTTATCTTTGAACTGAAAGTTAGTGATGAACTCAGCAGGTACATATCAATATAGAAATAAAAGTACAGATATATAGGCATGCTCTCAAGTTCAACAGTTAAACTCAATACAAGTAAGACTAATAAGTTCTGAATGATATGGGAAACATGACCTATCTACGACTACATGCCAATGCACTGTAACGACCCGAACAATCATTTTGTGAGTTGTAGCCCCGTTCCCTCATTTACTGCTCCTTTGTTCTTTACAGTTATTATATGACGTAACGGGTTAGTTGGTTCAGGTCTAGAGGGATTTCGAAATGAATTGAGACATTTAGTCTCATAATTGAAAACTTAAGTTGGAAAGTTGATCGGATGTTAACTTTTGTGTATACGAATCCGGAATGGAGTTTTGATGGTTATGTTAGCTGTGTTAGGTGATTTTGGACTTATGAGCATGTCCGGATTGTGATTCGGAGGTTCGTAGTTCAATTAGGCTTGAAATGGCAAAAGTTGGATTTTTTTAGAAAGTTTGATAGGGAGTGGACTTTTTGATATCGGGGAGGGATTGGGATTCCAGAAATTAGAGTAGGTCTGTGGTGTCATTTATCACTTGTGTGCAAAATTTGATGTCAATCAGTATGAATGTGATAGGTTTTGACATCATTTGTAGAAATTTGGAATTTCAAAGTTCATTAGGCTTGAACTGGGGTGTAATTCGTCTTTTTGGTGTTGTTTGAGGTGACTTGAAGGCTCGACTAAGTTTGTATAAGGTTTTAATATTTGTTGGTATGTTTGGTTGAGGTCTCAGGGGCCTCGGGTTGATTCCGGATGGTTAATGGATCAAGAGTTAAAGTTGTGAAATTGTTGAAGTTGTAGCCTTACTGGTGTGATCGCACCTGCGAGGGTCTTGGTCCCAAGTGTGATGCCGCAAGTGAGGACTTGGAGAAGTTCAACAGAGGTCATAGGTGCAATGGGATTTCCGCACCTATGATCACGCAGATGCGATGTAAGGGCCGTAGAAGCGGGGAGTGAAGGAGTTGAGGGGCCAGGGGTTTTTTCGCAGGAGCGGACGAGTTTGCAGGTGCGGTAGCTAGGAAGTTAAGTGACATCTACAGGTGCGGAGATTTCACCGCAAAAGAGGGACTGCATAAGTGGATTTTGGACCGCAGATGCGGTTTGACTGCGCAGAACATATAAATACCAGGGTTCGCGATTTTGGCTTCATTTTAACATTTTGAGCTCGGGTTTTGGAGATTTTTGAGAGGATTTCGAGGGGATTCTTGAGGTAAGTCCCTTGTGCTCATTTTTATTCAATAATCTTGTTTCCCCATTGATTTTCCCTCCTATATTGTGTGGTTTTGAGGTAAAAATTGGGGGTTGAGGCTAGGGATTTGGAGAGTTTGATTTGAGGATTTGAGTGGCGATTTGGTGTCAGATTTTGATAAATTTGGTCTGGTTAGACTCAGGGTTGAATGGGATTTCAGGTTTTGTTACTTTTGTTGGATTTTGAGACGTGGGCCCGGGGGGCGGCTTGGAGCTGATTTTGGATTTTTGAGTTATAAGTTCATAATTTCTTGTAGAATTGATTCTTTTAGCCCATATTGATTGTATTGTACTTCTTGTGGATGGATTCGGGTCATTTGGAGGCCAGTTTGCGAGGCAAAGGCGTGTTGGAGTAGAGTTTTGCTCGAATTGAGGTAAGTAGCACTTCTAAACTTGGCTTTGAGGGTTCGAAACCTTGAAATATGTGTTATTGTCACGCCCCAAACTCGGGGAGAGTGACCGGTGCTCAACCGAGTGACTCGGCCGAGCAATCCTAGTAGATACTTTCTACCCAAACTCACTCATGACAAAGAGAAGACATATTCGTATTAATTAGACAATAGGGAGAATACGCACATTTTCATAGGCTAAAGTGGAATAAATGGTTCAAACACAACATCACTTGTTTGAGTTTTGCAGCACCCATATACAACTCACACTATGTATATGAAGCCTTTAATAATTACAAAAAGTACGATAGTAGTGCTGGCACCAAGGCTCCAGCTATACCTCAAAACGTGATAATATAGTAAACAAAAAATGTTTAACCCTGGAATGAAGTGGGCCTCACCAAGTCTGACAGGAAGAGGGTGTACTACTATCACTGATCAATGTTGCATGCTGTAGAACCACCTGCATTCGTTAAAGATGCAGCGCCCCCGGCAAAAGGGACGTTAGTACTGTCGAATAGTACTAGTATGTATAACTAAACACCATCTCAATAGAATGAATAATAATACACGGGAGAACAATCATGAAATCAATAGAAGCCTCAAACAATACCAAAACATCAAGTTAAGAACCACATAAGTTTCAAGTAAATTTCCATGTTTTTAGGTTGGGAGATCTTTAGTAGCGATATACCATCATTCATAATACCACCATACTTTTACACGGAGTCCGGTCACGACCCGATCGGCTAGGCCGCATCATTTGAGACATCAACCACAATCACAATTTTAATTACAATTTTCAGCGCAATCACCACCATGTGTGCGGCATGGCGTCCGATCACGGCCCGATCGGCTAGGCCGTCTCGCCCGAGACATTACATTTTTCTATCAATCATCTCTCTTCATACTTCTTTCACATATTTTCAATTCATTGGCGCTGTGGCTACAATTATAATATCATTCTTGGCGCTTGGCCGTATTTCATACATGTTCCCCTTTTTACTTTCACACATCATCATCATTATCAACAACAAGACTTTCCAATTCAGGACTTTAGACACACATGTGAGCAATTAAAAGCCTTAGACATATAGAGATTTTTCACATAATTTGGCATGATAACCTTCATTCAAACTTGACTTGAAGTCGTAACATTTATAACACACATCCCATACTTTGAATATATCCTCAAATGATAATATAGCACGACATTTGGAACACATATTGAACATATATCTTTCAACAAAAGTTTACTCGGAATAACCAATTTCATAATGATCAACTCGGGTCCTACATAACTTACATGAATACCGTGGAATTCAATTCTAAGAAAGGGGTTTAGCCAACATACCTCAATTGACCTTCCTTAAACTCTAAAATGTTCCGGATTTCCTAGCAACCTCAATCTATTTTAGAAATACAACAAGTTGAACAGAAATTAGGAAGATGATCACGATTCTAGCTCATTTGAGCATTTTATCAAACACTAAGTGTGCATTAAGGTTTTAAGGTCATTTTATGAAAGATTCCACCATCCCACAACCCATTCTTTACCATTTTTAGCTCACAATCTTCCTACACCCTTTGATAACACATCCTAGCAAGATAAACAACTCCTATACCCAAGAATTATCTTGTTAATTACTCATTTTTAGTTAAATTTCGAATTTAAGGGTTAGGGTGTAGAATCTTACCTCTAGGATGAAGACCTAGTGAGTTTTCCTTATTAATCTTCAAATATTTGAGCAAGAATCGATGGACAATTGGTTGAAGATCACTCTCCCACTCTAAGGCACTCTCTTACTCTCAAAATATCAAATTTTAGCTCAAAAACGGTCCATTGCATTTATTTTATCGAAGTACAGTCGGGTTAAAACCCAAAAATGAAGCCCCAGAACAGGATTTGCGGTCGCATATGTGACCGTATAGTGCTTCTGCGATTTGCGAAATGGGCAGCGAAAAAGGCCCTCCAGAACATGGCTGGTCTACCACACTCTGTGGCTGTTATGCGGCCTGCAAACCTGCTCTGTGGTCGCATAATGCACCGCAGAACCTCCCTCCGCCAAATTTCAAAGCTTGACATGCGATCAGAGTGTAGCCTGCAAAATGGTTTTGCGGTCGCATAATGGGCCGTGACAATGATATAAAAAATGGCCCAAATGACTGTCTCACTTTGCGGCCATTCTGCGGCCCGCAGAAATGCCCAATTCTACCAAACATTTTACTTCAACTCCCCAGCGCACCGGTCACCCCAAAAAGTCTGTATTGTTGCTCGCAAGCTCGCCGCGAAGAATTTCTACTATCATTAACACCTACGCCTACCCAGGCACCACGAAACCCCGATTTTTAGCAAATATTTTCCAGGGCCTTACATTCTCCCCAAATTAAGATCATTCGACCTTGAATGAGGGTCAAAATTCATTATTAGCATCTGATGCGACTCAATTTCCATACCACACACCAACAATCCCAAATTTGACTAACTCCTCCAAAAATTTTGCCTGAATTTCCCCTGTAATTGGGCCTATCCACCTGCCAGAGAACCCTTGAAACACATCCTAACAACATATACATAATCTAATGACGCAACAAAACACATAATCATAAGCAATATATATAACCAAAAAGGAGCACATTTACATTAACTGAACAAGTGATACAAAAATTCATACGCGACTGTTTCATAAAAATGTTACACAGCTATACAAACAAGTAAGGATACTTCCTCTTCATCTCTTCCTCGGCCTCCCAAGTAGCCTCTTCAACCTGCTGGTTTCTCCATAGCACCTTCACGAAGGCAATTTCTTTATTCCTCAACTTTCAGACTTGCCTATCAAGATTGGCAACTGGAATTTCTTCATATGATAATTTTTCGTCTCAATCGTCTCAACTGGTATGATAAGCGGCGGATCTCCGATTACCTTATTCAACATAGACACATGAAATACCGGGTGTACTAATGACATCTCAGGTGGTAGCTCAAGCTTGTACGCCACCTGACCAGTCCTTTGAATGATTATGTACGGACTGACATACCTCGGACTCAATTTCCCTTTCTTTCCAAACTGCATTATACCCTTCATGGCGGAAACCTTCAAGAATACCCAATCATCTTCTTTGAACTCCAAATCTCTGCGACAAACATCCGAATAGGACTTTTAATGACTCTGAGCAGTTTTCAACCGCTCCTTAATGATCTTAACTTTTTCCATAGCCTGATGCACGAGGTCTGGTCCTATCAACTCATCTTCCCTAGTATCGAACCACCCAATGGGACAATTATATCTCCTACCATATAACGCCTCAAATGGTGCCATATGAATACTATAATAATGTTGTTGTTGGAAGTAAATTCTATTTGTAGCAAATGATTATTCCAGCTACCCTTGAAGTCAAGAACACAAGCACGCAATATCCTCAAGTGTCTGAATAATCCGCTCTACTTGCCCGTCAGTCTGTAGATGAAATGTTGTACTAAGATTCACCTAAGTGCCCAAAGCTTGAGTTAGTTGTGAATTGAGCTCCTCGATCATAAATGATAGAAACTGGAGTGCCATGAAACCTGACTATTTCCTTGATATACAACTGAGCATGTTGTTCCACTGTGTCGGTTGATTTAACAGGCAAGGAGTGTGCTGATTTCGTGAATCGGTCCACAATCACCCAAAATTGAGTCAAACTTGCGCGAAGTGTCGTGGTAGTCCTACCACAAAGTCCATATTAACCATTTCCCACTTCCACATTGGAATTTCTATATTTTGTGCCAACTCATCGGGCCATTGTTGTTCGGCCTTGCTGACACTTTGGACGCCTTGCCACAACATCCACCACATTCCTTTTCATGTCATTCCACCAATAGACTTCTTTGAGATCATGATATATCTTTGTAGAGCCCGGGTGTACGGAATACCTGGAAGTGTGAGCCTCGGTCATGATTCATTCCCGGAGACCATCTACATTTTGAACACTTATCTGCCCTTGGTACCTTAGGGTACCATCATCCACGCCAACAGAAAAAGCCATAGTTTTATGTTTATGAATCCCCTCCTTCAATTGTACCAACAATGGATCATCGTATTGCTTCTCTTTGACTTGCACAACAAGCAATGATTCAGCCCAGTTTTGCAAAATTACCTCTCCTTCACTAGAGTCTGCAAGACGAACTCCCAAACTAGCTAACTGGTGTACTTCACTGGCCAACGGCCTCTGATATACCTCTAAGTGAGCCAAACTACCCATAGATTTCTGGCTAAGAGCATCCGCCACAACATCAGCCTTCCCCGGATGATATAGAATATCGATGTGGTAATCCTTGAGTAACTCAAGTCATCTTCTCTGCCTTAGATTCAGTTCCTTCTGTTTGAACATATATTGAAGGCTCTTGTGGTCCGTGAATACATCCACATGGACCCCATACAAATAATGACAGCAAATATTCAATGCAAAAACCACCGCCGCAAGTTCTATGTCATGTGTTGGATAGTTCTTTTCATGATTCTTGAGTTGCCTAGAATCATAAGATATAACCTTTCCATGTTGAATTAATACACACCGAAGTCCCGATCCTTGAAGCATCACAATATACCACAAACCCATTTGTACCTCAGGTAGGGTCAATACTGGTGCCGTAGTAAATCTTGATTTCAACTCCTAGAAGCTCCTTTCACAAGCATCAGACCATTGAAACTTGATGTCCTTTTACGTCAACTTAGGCAATGGAGAGGCAATAATAGATAACCCTTCCGCAAACTTTCTGTAATACCATGCTAATCCCAAGAAATTGTGAATCTCTATTGGAGTTGTAGGTCTAGGACAATTCTTCACAACTGCAATCTTCTGAGGATCAACCTTAATTCCTTCTCTGGAGACGACATGGCCCAAGAATGTGACAGATTTAAGCCAAAATTCACATTTTGAAAACTTCGCATACAATTGGTGTTGATGAAGAGTCTGCAGAACTACCCTGAGATGATCGCCATGGTCCTCTCGACTTTGTGAATATACAAGTATAATAAAGGAGTCAAGAAAAGGCTTGAAAACCCAATTCATAAGATATATGAAAGTTGTCGGGGCATTTGTTAGCCCAAAAGAATTTACCAAAAATTCAAAATGCCCATACCGGGTCCTGAAAGTTGTTTTCGGAATATCCTATTCCCTGATCTTCAATTGGTGATACCCAGACCGTAAATCAATTTTGGAGAAGTACCTAGCACCCTGTAACTGATCAAACAAATCATCTATTCTTGGTAATGAGTACTTTTTTTTATTCTGACTTTGTTGAGTTGTCGGTAGTCAATACACATCCTTAGTGACCCATCTTTCTTCCTTACAAAGAGAACCGGTACGCCCCAAGGTTACACACTCGATCGGATGAAACCCTTCTCTAACAAATCCTTCAATTGTTCCTTTATCTCCTTCAATTCTGCTGGTGCCATCCTGTAGGATGGAATAGATATAGGTTGCGTGTCTGGCATCACATCAATCCCAAAATCAATCTCTCTGTCTGGTGAAATCCCAGGGAGCTCATCAGGAAAGACCTCCAGAAATTCATTCACACCTACTTCTACCCCGGCACCACGAAACCCCGATTGTTTTGGAAATATTTTACGAGGCCTTGTAGTTATATGATTGGTGTTGAGGTGACGCACAAGACAAGTGACGGGCGTGCGGGCGTGCACCGTGAGAATTGTGACCTGGTCGATTCCATGGAACTGTATGATCAACTTATCTTGTTGATGTCTAGGTTTTCATCATGTGATAAAGTAATTAAGTTTTTAATCATGCTAGAGATCATGTTTAGGCGATATGTCGATACTGTTGAGACCCATAGTGGTCATTTCTTGATGTTGTCTTACTGATTTCATTGATATTTCGTACTTTGTCATATTCATTCATTTCATATCATATCTCAGTCTCTGTTGTTATTTATTGATACATCATATCATTGTTTTCGGTCTAGTTTCATGACATTGTGAGTCTGTGAGAGAGAGACTACAGAGATTGATGACTAAGTGAGGCCGAGGGCCTGATTATGAGTGACATTTATGGGATCGGGTTTCACGTTTCACCGGGTATTAATAAATTATGATAGTGCTTGGGCTAAAGGAGCCCTCTGGAGTCTGCACAAACACCCAGTGAGCGCGGTTTATTTATTGAGGGATGGATCTTTCCTCGACATGAATTTTGTCCGAAGCATTTATATACCTGATGTGGATCTTTCCCACGGGCTGGATTGTCCCTTCTCAGTACTGAGAAACTGATGATCAGTTGATGTATATATTCCAGGATAGATCTTCCTTGGGCCAGATTGGCCATATACAGTATTGAGTGATTGAGCATTTGAGAGTGTAAGCACATGAGACTGTCAGCATGGTGCATCACATACAGCATGTGCATTATCATGTTAAATTAGAGGAGTTATATTCTTTATATCATTCAGATTGACCTATCTTACTGTATTGAGTTTAACTGTTGAACTTGAAAGCATGCCTACGTTTCTGCACGGCTTTTCCTATAATGAATTGTACTTGTTGAGTTCATCACTACTTTTAGTCCAAAGTTTAGATTTGTTACTTATTTAGTTGGTTGTACTCACGCTACACCCTGCACCTTGTGTGCAAGTCCAGGTGCTTCCGGTCACGGCGGCTGCTGAGTGTAGAGTCAGGATCTCAGGAGACTATCAAGGTAGATGTGTGGCGTTCGCGGACCTTTTCTCCCCTTCATTATCTTTACTTGTATTTTAGTTTTTACTCTTTAAGACATTTTATTAGACTATCTTCCGTTGTAGATGCTCATGTACTCGGTGACATCCCGATTTTGGGAGAGATTGTATTGGGTTGCGTATTTATTTCTATTTTCAAAAGGTTTTCCTTAAATATTAATTGCTTCCGTATTTTTCAAAGCTTTTTGTTATGTTGAAATGGTTGAGTAGTTGACTTGCATAGTTCCACGATATGTGCCATCACGGCGATTGGATTTGGGTCGTGACAAGTTGGTATCAGAGCCTAGGTTTCATAAGTCTCACGAGTCATGAGTAGGTTTAGTAGAGTCTTGTGGATCGGTACGGAAACGTCTATACTTATATTTGAGAGGTTTCCAAACCCTTAGGAAACTTCACATTCTTGAATTTTTGTCGTGCGAATCTGCTGATTTCGGTAACTAAACTTCTGTTATTATATTCTCCCACAGATTGTGAGAAAACGTACTACTGGAGAGGAAGGACAACCACTAGTACCGCCATCTAGGGCCGCAAGAGGCCGAGGTCGCGATAAGGGCAGAGGTGCAACTCATACAGCAGCTAAGGTAGCACCTGCAGATCCTCCAGTTGCCCAGTTCCAGAGAAAGTTATAGTTGTGGATGAGCCAGTGGGGCCAGCTCAAGCACCAGTTGTGCCCATTGTGATTCCAGACCTTCAGGAGGCCTTGGCTCATATTCTGACCGTGTGCACCAGTCTTGCTCAGGTGGTCTCTATTCCGGTCACAGCTGCCACTTCTCAGTACAGGGGAGGTACTCAAACTCCAGTCACCCGTACATTAGAGCAGGTGATGCAAGGACTCCAAACACCGGGGGCACTACCATCCAGCAAGTTGCAGCTGCTCAGGCCTATGAGGTTCCTGCTATGACTGATGATGAGTGGAAGGACTAGAGTTGGGAGACTTCGGCCTTCATCTTTCAATGGTGCAGAGTCAGAGGATGCCTATGGATTCTTAGACAGGTGTCAGCGGATTCTTCGCACGACCAGTATTCTGGAGACCAGTGGGGTCTCGTTCACTACTTTTCAGTTCATTGGGGCTGCCTTCAGTTAGTGGGAGGCTTATGAGAGGCACAGGCCGGTCGGTGCAGCACCACTTATATGGCAGGAGTTCTCCATTATCTTCTTAGATAAGTTCGTGCCACAATCTCGCAGAGAGGAGCTACGCGGATAGTTTGAGCAGTTACATCAGGATGGAATGTCTATGAAACAGTACGAGATGAGATTTTCTGAGTTGGCTCATCACGCAGTTTGGTTGGTTCCCACTGATAGGGAGAGGATTAGGAGGTTTATTGATGGCCTCACATATCAGTTGTGGTTGCTTATGACTCGAGAGAGGGTATCTAGTGCTACTTTTGATGAGGTGGTCAACATTTCTCGGCAGATAGAGATGGTCTGCAGTTAGGAGCGGGGTGAGATGGAGGTCATGAGGTCTCGTGGACCAGGTGGTTTCAGCGGTGTTCCTTTTGAGGGTCAGTTCCACCACGGCAGGGGTCGTCCTTATAGGCATACTCAGACAGCTCGTCCAGTTCACTGTGGTGCATCATCTGGCCATGGTTCATATAGTACTCATCAGGTTCAGTCATCTCTCAGTGCCCTTCCAGCTTAGAGTTCATCCCATGCACCTTCAGTTCAGGGCTCATCAGCACCGGGTTCTTCTAGCGGGTATTCTGGTGTTAGGGGCTCCCTTCAGTCCCCACCGCCATTCGCAGGAAGGGGTTGTTTTGTGTGTGGAGACATGGGTCACATCAAGAGGCATTGTTCCGCTTTTCGGGAGGTCCATCTTAGAAGAGGAGTCAGCTTATGACTTCAGCACCTGTCACTTCACCACCCGCCAAACCAGCTCGAGGTGGAGCTCAGTCAGCTAGGGGTCGCCCTAGAGGGGGAGGCCGATCAGGTGGCGGTCAGGCCCGATTTTATGTTATTCCTGCCAAACCAGATGTTGTTGCTTCAGATGCAGTGATCACAGGTATTGTCTTAGTTTGCCACAGGGATGCCTCTATATTATTTTACCATGGTTTCACTTATTCGTATGTATCATCGTATTTTCTCATTATCTAGATATTACTCGTGAGTCCTTAGTTTCATCTTTCCATGTCTCTACGCCCGTGGGCGATACTATTGTTATGGACTGCGTATATCAGTCTTGTGTGGTGACAATTGGGGGATGGAGACTAGAGTCAGTCTCTTATTGCTTAGTATGGTGGATTTCGACGTGATTTTGGGTATGGATTGTTTATCTACATGTCATGTTGTTCTAGATTGTCACGCTAAGACCGTGACATTGGCGATGCCGTGTTTGCCAAGGATTGAGTGGAGAGGTTCTCTAGACTATGTGCCCAACAAAGTGATTTCATATTTGAAGGCCCGCCAGATGGTTCAGAAGGGTTGTTTATCTTATTTTGCCTTTGTAAGGGATGTTGGTGCGGATACCCGTACTATTGATTCGGTTCTGATGTTTTCTGCAGACCTACCGGGCATGCCTCCCAACAAGGATATTGACTTTGGTATTGACTTGGTGCCGGGCACTCAGCCCATTTCTATTCCACCATATCGCATGGCACTAGATGAGTTGAAGGAATTGAAGGAAAAACTACAAGAACTCCTTGATAAAGGGTTTATTAGGCCTAGTGTGTCGCCTTGGGGTGCACCAGTTCTGTTTGTGAAGAAGAAGGATGATACTATGAGAATATACATTGATTATAGACAATTGAACAAAGTCACAATCAAGAACAAGTATCCTTTGTCGCGTATTGATGATCTGTTTGACCAGCTTAAGGGAGCGAAGGTGTTCTCTAAGATTGATTTGAGGTCTAGGTATCACCAGTTCAAGATTCAGGACTCGGATATTCTAAAGACAACTTTCAAGCCCGTTATGGTCATTATGAGTTCCTTGTGATGTTTTTTAGGCTGACCAACGCCCCAGCAACATTCATACATCTAATGGAAAATGTGTTTCAGTCTTACCTCGACTCGTTTGTTATAGTGTTCACTGATGATATCCTGGTGTACTCTCGTAGCCAGGATGACAATGCCCATCATTTGAGGATTGTGTTGCAGCGGTTGAGGGATGAGAAGCTTTATGCCAAGTTCTCCAAGTGTGACTTTTGGCTCAGTTCGATGGCATTCATAGGGCGTGTGGTGTCCAATGAGGGTATTCAGGTGGATTCGAAGAAGATAGAGGCGGTTCAGAGTTGGCCCAGGCCATCCTCAGCTACGGAGATTCGTAAAATTCTTAGTTTGGTTGGTTAATACCGTCGCTTCGTGCAGGGTTTCTCGTCTATTGCATCACCTTTGACCAAATTGACCCAAAAGGGTGCTCCTTTCAGGTGGTCGTATGAGTGTGAGGAGAGCTTTTAGAAGCTCAAGACTGCCTGGACCATAGCTCCAGTTCTAGTTTTGCCTTCAGTTTCATGATGTTATATGGTATATTGTGATGTTTCTCGGATCGGTATTGGGTGTGTCTTGATGTAGGAGGGTAGAATGATTGCATATGCTTCATGTAAATTGAAGTGTCATGAGAAGAACTACCATTTTCATGATTGGAGTTAGCTATCATCATTCACGCATTGAATATTTGGAGGCATTATCTCTACGGTGTGTCTTATGAGGTGTTTACGGATCATAAGAGGATTGGGGAACTATCTTACAAGCTTACCTTTTCACCTAGATTTTCGAGTATGCATCGCGTATTTCAAGTTTCTATGCTCCGCAAGTATGTCGGTGATCCGTCTCATGTTTTGGATTTTAGCACAGTGCAGTTGGATGGTGATCTGACTTATGATGTGGAGTCGGTGGACATTTTGGATCGACAGGTTCGAAAGTTGAGGTCAAATGACATAGTTGTAGTAAAGGTGTAGTGGAGAGATCAGCCAGTTGAGGAGGCTACTTGGGAGACCAGCGGAAGATGCGGAGCAGATATCCATACCTATTTGAGACTCCACGTATGTTTCTAGACCCGTTCGAGGATGAACACTTGTTTAAGAGGGGGATGATGTAACGACTCGTCCGGTCATTTTGTGAGTGTAGTACCGTTCCCCCATTTACTGCTCCTCTTGTGCTTTACGGTTGTTATATGACTTACCGGGTTAGTCAGCTTGGGTCCGGATGGATTTCGGAATGAATTGAGACACTTAGTCTCATAATTGAAAACTTAAGTTGGAAAGTTGATCGGATGTTGACTTGTGTGTAAACGAATCCAGAATGGAGTGTTGATGGTTCTATTAGCTTCGTTTGGTGATTTCAGACTTAGAAGCGTGTACGGATTGTGATTCAGAGATCCGTAGTTGAATTAGGCTTGAAATGACGAAAGTTGGATTTTTTTGAAAAGTTTGACGGGGAATGGACTTTTTGACATCGGGGTAGGATTGGGATTCCGGAAGTTGGAGTAGGTATGTGGTTTCATTTATGACTTATGTGCAAAATTTGAGGTCAATCAGACATGATTTGATAGATTTCGGCGTCGTTTGTAGAAATTTGGAATTTCAAAGTTCATTAGGCTTGAATTGGGGTGTGATTCGTGTTTTTGGTGTTGTTTGAGGTGACTTGAAGTTTGTATAAGGTTTTAAGACTTGTTGGTATGTTTGGTTGAGGTCTCGGGTGCCTCGGGTTGAATCTGCATAACGGATCAAGAGCTGCAGTTGTGAAGTTGCTGAAGATGTAGCATTTCTAGTGTGATCGCACCTGCGAGGGTCTTGGCCGCAGGTACGGAAGGTGATGTGCAAGCGCAGAATTGGAGAAGGTCGTCAGAGGTCGCAGGTGTGATGGGATTTCCGCACCTGTGATTCCGCAGATGCGATGTAAGGGTCGCAGAAGCGGGGAGTGAAGGAGTTGAGTTCCACAGGAGTGGACGACTAGGTGCAGAAGCAGATATTTGTGCACGGGTGCGGTAGCTGGGGAGTTAAGTGATCTCTGCAGGTGCAGAGAATTCACCGCAAAAGTGGGACCGCAGAATCAGATTTTGGAGTGCAGATGCAGTTTGACTGGGCAAAACATATAAATACTAGGGTTTGCAATTTTGGCTTCATTTTAACATTTTGAGCTCAGGTTTAGGAAATTTTTGAGAGGATTTTCGAGGGGATTCTTGAGGTAAGTCCCTTGTTCTCATTTTTATTCAATAACCTTGTTTTCCCATTAATTTTCCCACCTAGATTGTGTGGTTTTGAGGTAAAAATTGGGGGGTGGGGCTAGGGATTTGGAGAGTTTGATTTGAGGATTTGAGTGGCGATTTGGTGTCGGATTCTGATAAATTTGGTATGGTAAGACTTTTGGTTGAATGTGCTTTCGGGATTTGTGACTTTTGTTGGATTTCGAGACATGGGCTCGGGAGCCGGCTTGGAGCTAATTTTGGATTTTTGAGTTATAACTTCGTAATTTCTTGTAAAATGGATTCCTTTAGCCCGTATTGATTGTATTGTACTGCTTGTGGCTAGATTCGGGTCATTTGGACACCAGTTTGTGAGGCAAAGGCGTGTTGGAATAGAATTTTGCTCGAATTGAGGTAAGTAACACTTCTAAATTTGGCTCTGAGGGTTCAAAACCCCGGAATATGTGTTGATTGGTGTTGAGGTGACGCACATGCCAAGTGACGGGCGTGCTGGCGTGCACCGTGAGAATTGAGTTGTGGTCGATTCCATGTCACTATATGGTCGACTTATCTTGTTTATGTATGTGTTTTCATCATGTGATAAAGTAATTAAGTTGTTAATCATGCTAGAGATCATGTTTAGGCTATATATAGATATTGTTCGGGACCATAGTGGTCGTTTCTTACTGTTGTCTTAATGATTGAATTGATATTTCGTACTTATTCATTTCATATCATATCTTAGTCTCTGTTGTTATTTATTGATACATCAAACCATTGTTTTCGGCTAGTTTCATGGCATTGTGAGCCCGTGAGAGAGAGAATAGAGAGATTGATGACTGAGTGAGGTTGAGGGACTGATTATGAGTGATATTTATGGTATCGGGCTGCACGCCGCAGTGGGTATTACTGAATTATGATAGCGCTTGGGCTGAAGGAGCCCTTCGGAGTCTACACACGCCCCTAGTGAGCGCGGTTGATTATATTGAGGAATGGATCTTCCATGGACATGGATATTGTCCGAAGCATTTATATACCTGGGGATGGATCTTCCCCACGGGATGGATTGGCCCTACTTAGTACTAAGAAACCGATGGTCAGTTGATATATATATTTCCGGGATGGATCCTCCCTGGGCCAGATTGGCCATATGCAGTACTGAGTGATTGAGTATTTAAGAGTGTGAGCACATGAGGCTGTCAGCATGATGCATCACATACAGCATGTGGATTGGCATGTAGAAGTAGAGGAGTTATATTCTTCATATCATTCATATTGACCTATCTTACTGTATTCAGTTTAATTGTTGAACTTGAAAGCATGCCTATGTTTATGCACGGTTATTTTTATATGAACTGTACCGGTTGAGTTCGCCGCTACTTTCAATCCAGAGTTCGGATTTGTTACTTATTGAGTTGGTTGTACTCACGCTACACCCTGCACCTCGTATGCAAATCTAGGTGCTTCCGGTCCGGTGGCTGCTGAGTGTGGAGTTAGGATCTCGGGAGACTATCGAGGTAGCTGCATGGCGTTCGCAAACCTTGGTTCTCCTTCATAATCTTTACTTGTATTTCCGTTTTTTACTCTTTAGACATTGTACTAGACTATCATTCGTTGTAGATGCTCATGTACTCGGTGACACCCTGATTTTGGAAGAGATTGTATTGGGTTGCATATTTATTTCTGTTTTCAAAAGGTTTTCCTTAAATATTAATTGCTTCCGTATTTTTCAAAGCTTTTGGTTATGTTGAAATGGTTGAGTAGTTGGATTGCCTAGTTGTACGATAGGCGCCATCATGACGGTTTGATTTGGGTCGTGACATGCACATACTATGTGTAATGAACCATGCTGGAAGCCTCGTATACTCACACTCTCAGAATACTCAATCACTCAGTATTGTATTTTGCCAGTCCAGACATGGGAAGATCCATCCCATATATATATACATCGACTGAAAGTCAGTCACTCAGTACTGGATAGGGCTAATCCAGCCCATGGATAGATCCATCCCCAGGTATAAATTATTCGAACAAGATCCATGTCCATGTTAGATCAATCCATTAATATAAATCAATTGCGCTCACTAGCGGTGTGTACAGACTCCGGAGGGGCACCTTCAACCCAAGCGCTATCATAAGCCAGATCCAGGCAAAAATCAATAAATCTTGTTGCGGCGTGTAGATGATGTGTCGTAGAACTGCGTCACTTTTGATACTAATTACATAGACTTTCTCTCGTTTATCAAAGCATTTTAAGTTAATTCTTATGTAGTTTTGGTGTTTTGCAACTTACCAGACTTGAAGAACCAAGAACACAGAAAAGATGACAAAAACCCATAGAAGGGCAGAAATGCGGCAGGTTTGCAACCGCAAAAGTGATGTGCAGGCAGCAGACCAACCGTAAAATGAAGTAGATGTCCCCAGTTTTTGAGAGAGGATTGTGCGGTCTATTATGCGGTCCCGTAATGCTTGTGCAAGCCGCATAATGACCGTATAAGTGCAAGAAAGAGTTCTGTGAGAGAAATTTTGTTGCATCATCTGCGATATCAAAATTAATGTGTGAAACGCATAACAGATCTACGATGAACAACTGGGCAACTGGACACAATTATGCGACAGATTTGTAATTATGCAGGCCGCAAAGTGATTCTGCGACCCATTCTGCGATCGCAGATGTGATCGGCATGGGTATTTTACCATATTTTGACCTCGACTTTTAGCTCATTATAAATAGAATAACTAGGGGTTTTGTGGGACATCTTGTCTGAAAAAAAGGCTACACTTAGAGCATTGAATACTCCATTATTTTTGGAAGCTTTAAAGAGAGAATCTTGTCATCTTTGTAGGCTTTATGACTTTATTTATTGCTTTATTCTTGGATTCTAGTATGAGTAGCTAGTTTTAAATGCAAAAGTTGTGGACCCTAAATGGGTGTTTACCATTGAATATATATATATATATATTCAATGGTAAACACCCATTNNNNTATATATATATATATATATATATATATATATAATGGTTGGTTGATATCTGTTCATTTCTTACACTTCATTTATTGTTGATGGTTGCAAACATTGACTAATGTCATTTACTCTATCTTTACTTGGAAAAGTGGGTTAGGGTTTAGTAGAATTGAATAGCAAAAACTCAAGGCTTTAAACCTTGTTTAATAAAATTGCTTAGGAATAAGTGAGTTCTATTTGGAAAATATTGGTTGTTCTTAACTGTAACTCTTTTATATTTGGAAAAATCATAAAGAGAAAAAACTACCTAATTATTGGGAAACATTAGGTAGTCACTTAGAAACCATTTGCATATCAAAGGACCTTTCATTAGAAATATATCATATTAACATCGATAACATTACATTACATTGATGAGGACCCAACCTCGATTTTCTTAATCAAATTAATTACATTCTCATAAAAAAATAGTTTTCTCTATAACTCATAATTACAATACTCTATTTTAAGCTAACGGAGTATGATTACAACTTAAGTCAAGTTTCACACTATTCAAGTAACCTTTTCACACCTATTCTCTGTGGAATTCGACCCCAACCTAGTTGGGTTATTATATTTGACATCGACCGCCTTACACCATTTATTTAGCTGTAATTTGAGCGTATCAGCAGGCCGATCCCATAAATGTCACTCATAATTAGGCCATCGGCCTCACTCAGTCATCAATCTCTCCAGTCTCTCTCTCGGGCTCACAATGTCGTGAAACTATCCCAAAACAATGATATGATGTATCAATAAATAGCAACAGAGACTGAGATATGATGTGCAATGAATAAATGTGACTGAGTATGAAATTTCATTATAATCAATAAGTCAACAGCAAGAAACAGCCACTATGGGTTCCAACAGTACCAGCATATAGCCTAAACATGATTTCTAACATGATTGGCAACCCAATTACTTAATCACATGATGAAAACACGGATATCAAGCTTTTAAGCAAAAGTCAAAAAGTCAACTCAAAAGTCGGCCCCCATGCCCACGTCTCAGAATCGAATAAAAGTTACAAACTCCGAACACTCATTCGACCACGAGTCCACCCATACCAAAATTACTCAATTCCGATACCAAAATCTCGATCAAAACCTCGAAATTTAGTCTAAGAACTTTTCTCCTTTCCCCCCAAAATTTTCACCCCAAATCACAAGTTTAAATGATGAAATCAAAGGCTTAATCATGGGAATTAACCAAAACTAGGGAAGAATCACTTACCCCAAACACTCACGTGAAAATCTTTTCAAAAATTGCCTCCCACCGAGCTCCCAAATCAATTTTTATGTTATGAACTCAAACCCTCATTTTGAACATTTAAATCTGTTGCCCGGTTATCCTTCATCGCGAACGCAGCCATCCTCTCGGGTTCGCGTATCACAAACCAGTAGGCCCCTCAAACTTACCTTATGCAAACGCGGACACGTCCATGCAAACGCGAACCTCAGCCTTCTCCAACCTACGCGATCACGTCTCACCTCACGCGATCGCGAAGCACAAACGCGTGACACCCAGTTGCCTCCTCACCTCTTCACAAACGCGACATTGCCCACGCGTTCGCGATTCATAGCCTAGCCAAACCCCATGCGAACGCGGACCATTACTCGCGACGCATATGGAAAAATCATCACTGCCAACAAACAAGCCTACGCGATCGTGGACTTTTCCATGTGATCGCATATAAGGAAACCAGACAGACACCAGAAAATCTTCAGCCATAACACCAAGTCCAAAATCGATCTGTTAACCATCCGAAACTCACTCGAGGCCCCCGGGACCTCAATCAAACATACCATCAAGTCTCAAAACATCATGCGAACTTAGTCGAGCCCTCAAATCACCTCAAATAACATCAAAAATACGAATCACACCCAAATTCAAGCCTATTGAAACTAAGGAATTCTAACTTCTACAAACAACGATGAAACCTATCAAATCATGTTCGATTGACGTCAAATTTTGCACACAACTAACAAATGGCACCACAGACCTACTCCAATTTGCGGAACTCCAATCCGACACCGATATAAAAAAGTTCACTCCCGGTCAAACTTTTCAAAAATTCAACTTTCGCCATTTCAAGCGTAATTCAACTACGAACCTCCGAATCACAATCCAGGCATGCTCCTAAGTCCAAAATCACCCAACGGAGCGAACGGAACCATCAAAACTCCAATCCGGAGTTGTTTACACATAAGTCAACATCTGGTCAACCTTTTTAACTTAAGCTTCCAACCTTGAGATTAAGTGTCTCAATTCATTCCGAAATTCCTCCGGACCCAAACCGACGAGCCCGGAAAGTCACATAACATCTATAAAGTACAAAATGAACAATAAATGGGGGAACGGGGCTATAACTCTCAAAATGATCGGCCAGATCGTTACACTACCACAATATCTTAAGGGAATGAGAATGAAGCAAATTCAATGGGACGAGTTTCCACTTCTTGTGCCAACAATCATACATGAATTTGATCATGGCAAGGCATAGAAATTTTACCACTTCGGATGGTTATAATTTCTTACAAACTCTATTAAAGTTATAATCAAAATTTATTATCTTTGCTTGTATTTAAAATCAAATTATAGAATGTCAAGAATTTAAAAGAGAAAAATAGAGTAAAATACTTATCTTAAATCCAGAATTTATTCCTGAGGGAAATTCATGGAACAATTGAGAATCATTATGCTCAATATTATGTATAAGTCGAGCACCATGCACGTATCTCAAAGCCTCTTAATCAATTGGATGGAGTCTCGTGCTGATAATGTATTGTGAAACAATAAAAGAAGAAGAAGAGTATTGCAGAGAAAAGTAGAAAGAGAGAATTCTTATTGATTTGGGATAAATTACAATAGATTAAAACACCTCTATTTATAGGGAAAAGTAATTTAACCACCAACTAACAAACCCTAAAATTTCTCTAGAATATAGACATTCACTTTAAATATAATTATATTTATAACACACTCGAATTTTTTGGATGTTTTTAAGAGGAGCTTTTTTGTATTTTGAGAGGATTGTTTATGAATTTATCACTTCTATGTTTCTGTAATTAGTTCATTAATTCATATTTCTTTCCTCTTCTCCCCTCCCATCTTAAATGCAGCAATCAAGCTAGATTATTTCGGGTGTTAACAGAGTGGAGATCATGTAATTTCTTTTAATGATATCCCGAATCTGGTTGAGTCTTACTTGTGTTAATATTCTGATATCCCAATTCCCATCCTAAACTTTAACACTGTTAACATAAAAAGATACCCTCTCCTGTATTGAGGTTGTTTGATTAGGATTTAAAATTTATGAATTATAAAGTTTATTATTCAATGAATTTCTCAATAAACATATAAGGTTTAGATCAAAAGTTGTATCCGGTCGAAATCAGGTATACTAGATTTTATAGGTATGGAAGCTGTCTCGAGGGTAAGCTCGTAATGGACCAAGCCCGAGTTCCAAGATAGACTATTTAGCAGGGAATTCGAATTGCTCGCTGAAAATCGAGACCGAGCGTGACTGACTTCGAGTGAAGTATAGTAACGGAATGGCGAGATATTAGCAACTGAGGAAATTCCGGGACAGATCGAATCAAGCGGTTATTGACGCCAATTGTGGGATTTACTTTCATTATTAGAGTTGTACCTTATTTAGGATTTCCCCTATTATGTAAAGGGGTATCCCATTCATTTGTAAGAGGATCATTATTCACTGATAAAGAACACATAGCTGCTCTCTGTTTTATTTACTATCCATTATTGTTCAATATTGTTTATTCCATTCTTTACTGTTCTTATCATCCAACCTCGAGACCATCTCGAATCGAGGTTGAAAGCATTGTCATAACACTTGTTTGATTTATTTTTATGCTCAATTTATTTATTTAGCTCATTATTTATCAATTGATATTGGATTAAATTACGTATTTTTAAAACTACGATATAAATTTATTATTACTCAAATTTTAGGGTAAACAAAAGTATTGGATTTTGCGAACTTGTACCTCTCATGCTAGCTCTGCTCGTGCTCCTATACCTTATACAATTATACTCTATGTGCTACTTTCATGTCCGACCAAATATGCACCAGAAAATGATCACGAAATTGATGATCTTACGAAATTGATACTATATACACTTTTTCAAATGAGAACGTCAATGTGAAAAAGTATGATGAAAACTATTTTATATATGATGAAAACTTTTTCACATGAGAACATCAATGTGATCTTATGAGGTAATATATATATATATATATATATATATATATATATATATATATATAGTATTTCACATGAGAACATCAATGATCCATAAAATTATTCTCTAAATAATAATGAAGAACCTTTACCTCCCAAACAAACGCATGATGAAAATAATTTTTTATGAAAAAGGTTATTTTTGGTATTTAATTATTGAAAAATATTTTTAAGGAAAATATTTTTAATTAAAAGGAGAAAAATGACTTGTCCTAATTATTGTGTAAGTCATTGTCCTTTACAACTGCTCTAACCTTATTGCATGTTACTTAATCTAGCCAGCCATTTGACATTATTATAAATATTCTTAATGCTAAAATTTTCATCAAATGCTAGTTAATTTGTTGACATGATTATCAATTTTGATGAAATTTTCTCAAAGAATATTTTTTGTTCTCCAACCAAATATTTCCCCTAAAATATTAACATGGACAACATTTTTCTGTATACCCGAAGACACGTTGATAACAAGATCCAAGTATTTGTTCAATAAAGTAATATATCGGTGTAACAATTGGCGTATTTGTAAAAAAGAAAGAAAAGAACTATAGCTCATAAGTGAACAGGGTCATTTTTTTTCTATTTGGTAGAAAAATACTTTCTTCTAATTCACTGAAGTCATATCCAACTCTAGTAGGTTCTCGAAATTACTATTTAATTTTTAAAAAAAATTCACATAAGAACAACTAGGCTCCATACTTTTCAATTTTATAGTTCATATTTTAATTTACAACCAATTAGCCCAAAAATAATAGGCTAAGAGTCCGTTTGGATTGGCTTATTTTAAGTATTTTTAAGCCAAAATAGCTTTTAAACCATTTTGTAGTGTTTGGATAAAGTAAAAAAGTATTTTTAAGCTAAAATGACAAAAATAAGCCAAAAGCCAAAAACTAGAATTCTTAACTTATGGCTTTTGGCTTAAAAGTCACTTAAAACAAGCTCATCCAAACGGGCTCTAAGATTCAACATCCAACTCCAATAGGTTCTCGAAATTACTATTTGATTTTTAAGAAAGATTGCTCAAACTTTTAAGTTAATTTTTGAATTAGTAACTGTGACTTAAATATTAGTTCAACAAACCAAATCTATTTGGATGGTGAAAATTATATCTTTAACAAGCTTAAATATGTGTGTTTAAATTCTGAATTTGATTTTGTGAGAAATTTGGAGTGAATGTTATTTAGACTTGTTAGAAATAGTATAAGGAAGTTGTATATAAAATTTGAAGTCATTTAATGGAGATTTGGATTGGCTTTGAAAAAGAATTACAACTGAAAATCGTGGAGGAAGTTCGTCTACATACGCTTGTAAAAATATGTATAATAGTGTATAAGATGTGTTTATGTAACGACCCGACCGGTCATTTTAAGAATTTGCACTTCGCTCGATAGTTTGGGGGCACAAGTAGCTCCATATGATGTATTAGGACTTGTGTGCAAAATTCGAGTTCATTCCGAGTTGAATTGATATGCTTCTGCGCGAGTTTTTGGAAGTCGAAAGTTCATTCAGTTTGATTTGATGTGCGTTCGTTGTTTCGATGTTGTTATGCGTGATTTAAGTCCTCGAGTAGGTCCGTATTTTGTTGAGGGACTTGTGCTCTATGTTCGTACAGGGTCCCGATGAGCTCGAGTGAGTTTCGGACAGGTTTGGGTTGTGTTGCGCTTGTTTTTTTATGTTTCGACGTCGTTTTTTCAAGCATAAATGGTACCACATTAAATAAATGAGCTCCAATTTCTGTTTTGACTGAAGCATTAGATCCGTATCATAATTAAGTAGCCATAGCAAAAAGAATCGTCAAATTTGGACATTGTATGAGGAGTTTATTGTCATTTTACTAAGAATTGGGCTGCCAGATTTTTCAGATTAATTACGAAATTACCACTGACTTCGTATTTAAAAATCTGCACTATTTTCAAATATTGAAACTAACACATCTCCTTCATTATAAGGTCAAATAGAGTGATTCAAAAATCTAACTTGACTAAAATTTCACAAAGAATCTATTGGAGGTATCAAAAATGAGTTTTGGGATCGTTTGGCATGCAAAACGAGGTAGAACAATTGGGTACAAATACTTAATATCGAAAGTTTATTCATTTGGTCATATTTTGAGTTGGAGCTCAGATTTGGACATTTGGAGGTGATTTTCACTATATGAATTGGGGTAAGTATTTTATACTTAATTTTGGTTATATTTTATTAATCCATCTTCCTTTTAGCATTTGATTGATGATTTCAAAGTGAAATTTGGGGGTTTTGTCTAAAATTTCATAAAGTGAATTTTTGAGTTTTGAATATCGATTCAGAGTCGTATTTGGGTGAAACTAGTATGGTTGGACTCGTAATTGAATGGGTGTTCGGGTTATGTAAATTTTGTGAGTTCCGAGATGCGGGCCCGGGGAGTTGCCTTTTGTTGACTTTTTATAAATTGTATAAGGATCATAACTTTGTTAATTGAAATTGTTTTCTCTTGCATTATTTGATGTATTTAAGTCTTTTTTGGCTAGATTGAGCCGAGCGTTGGTGAATTGGTAAAGGAAAAGCTAAATTGAGTATTGAATTGGCCGAATTGAAGTAGGTATCTTGTCTAACTTTGTGTGGGGAAACCACCCCTTAGGAATGGAGTCAATTGTGCTATCTTAATATGTGAAAGTCGTGTACGCAAGGTGACGAGTGGGTACACAGTTTATATGTGGTATTGACTGGTTAGATTTCCTAATCTCTTCCATGCTTTTGATAAATTATCATAAAATGTGGTATCTCTTTGTTAGACTACTCTCACATGCTCTATATGATGTTAGTTCTTATTTGCCTCTTATTTGTTATTTGGCCTCTATATTCCTTGATTGTTATCATTGCCTTCATTATTATCTTTCTACCAAGAAACTGTTGAGTTATTCTATGATTAAGTGCTTATCTGTTACGAGTCCAAGTTGTTGTGAATACTTGTGTACTTATCATGTGCCTTACATGTCTTGTTTCCTTGTAATGGTTGTTGTATTTCTTTGATTGTTACGCGGTTCCCTTGTTGCTGTGTACTCATACTTTTCGTTGTAGAATTTCTTGTAATTGAGTTATTGATTGATTTATATTATTATATGGAGGGATCGGGTTGCACGCTGCAACAGAAGGAATAAGGGTGATATATATATATATTGAGTAGGAATAAAGGTGATATATATATTGAGGAGGAATAAAGGTGAATTGCTATTACATAGTGGGATCGGGTTGCACGCCGCAACAAGAGGAATAAGGGTGATATATATATAAATATATATATATATATATATATATATATATATATATATATATATATATATATATATATATATATATATATATAGGAGGAATACGGGTGAATTGCTATTATACAGTGGGATCGGGTTGCACGCCACAATAGAAAGAATAAGGGTGGATTGATATGGTGTAAAAAGGGTGAATTATCATATTGATATTGATATATGGTAGGATCGGGTTGCGTGCCGCAACACACACACATATATATATATATATATATATATATATATATATATATATATATATATATATATATATATATATATATATATATATATATATATATATATATNTACAGAGGAATTAGGGAGGATTTTGTGTTGTCTGGTGGGATCGGGATGCACGCCGCATCAATTTATGTATTTTTCTCTGACTGTGTAAGTTATTCGGTAGTTTTACATTTCCTTAAGGATTGGTTATATCTGAATACTGATAAGACACTTGAATTATGTATTTATTTCTGTAAATTACCAATTTTCAAAGTGAATTTACTATGTTGAGTCATTACCTCATGCCATGCTGAGTCGTTAATAAGATAGTATTTTAAAAATGAAAGAACTAATATTATATTACCTTGTGCGACTTTAAGTTAGGACCCTCCGTTTATTTCGATACTTATCATTTTCTACTAGTTGTCATATCTTACTTCAACTGCTTTCTCAACTTAATCTTCTCAACCTGTCTGGGTTTTATTTTACTTACAAACGAATTGTTATTATGTTTTTAACCTAATAAACTCTACATTAAATTCAATAGCTTATCCGGTGTCGTATTTTATTTGGAAGTATTATTTTCTTCACTCAAATGGTTTCTAAAATAAACTCATCTTTCTCACTGATTTTTTTACCTGGTCTAGAAACTGTATTATTACCTTACAATATATGAATGGAATCCCTTGAACACCTTAATTAGCATGTGACACGGATATGATGTGCTGAGTAGCACGTGAAATATGCCGTGCAAAGTGAAATGGAAAGGTGTGGACACCATGTGCCATGTGTGTTAAAGGTTTGGAAGTTGTGATTATGTTAGGAGATTATGTGGATTGGTATTGTTGAAATGGTATATTAGAAATGATTTAATTGGTTGAGTTAACATTGCTTTCTTTACTTGAACTCATTTATGCTTCATCCGGACCCCAACTATGTTGTTGATTAATTACTAGGTCGATTTTTGATGCCATTCGTGTTTTCCTTTTATTGTTACTGTTGTTTGCAACTTGATATCCTTCTGCTATCGGTATTACTTGGATAGTCCTTTCTTGTTAGACTTGAGTCATATCCTGCAGGTTATATATATTCGGCAGTGTCTCGACCTGGCCTCGTCACTACTCTACTAAGGTTAGGCTTGATACTTACTAAGTACCAACGTGGTGTACTCATACTACACTTCTGCACATCTTTTGGTGCAAAACCAGGTACTTTGGACCGGGTCGGTTTGATACTTACACTCGGTGTGACTAGAGACTTCAAGGGGTACCTGCTGGACGTTTGTAGGCTCTGAAGTCACTTTCTGTTTTATTTATTTCCATAATTTTATTTATTTTCGGAACAGTGATTTATTTATTATGTATAACTACTCCTAGAAAAGTTTATGACTTGTACTATCGATTTTGGGAATCATAAGCTTATAGAGAATTCAATTTCTAAAGTTGTTAGACATACAAGATTATACATAATTATACAAAAGACTGACTTCGTCTTCTTTCTTGCGTCTTTTCTTAAATTTTATCCAAATCTTGCTCAAATCAACTCAATCAATTGGAACAACACCTAATCCAAATAACTAATAAACTAAAAATAATCTTATTTTCGAAAGCAAAGCTTTGAATAACCTTTAATGGTAGACTTCAACTCTTCAATTTTCTTACATTGCAATCAGGTGACATCGGGGAGGGGGGGATAACAGAAAATACACGGCCCCTTGAAGTATATATAGAAGATGTGAGAAGAAAAGAGAGTAAAAGAAATGGTTGTGAGAACACAAATTTAGCTTCATAGCTTTTAGAAGAAATGAATGTAAGCACAAAAATTTTGAATTTGTTAGTGATTTCAAAGTACGTAAAATATGGACTAGGTCGGATAAAACTTAAAAATAAGGATCTTTTTTTGTTATGGTGTGAAGTCACGTGTATTTTCTTATAATTCTTTCTTAAATGTAATGGCATATTGTTTTCTTCGCCATTCTGCTTTGAATGACAAATCACGCAGCCGAAGCTTAAAGCAACGCCGACTCAAGGGCAATGCATCCCAAGCAATTGCTTTAGGCCCCAAAGTTTAGGGGCCCCTTTTTTACTAGTAGTACTTTTTAAGAATTAATTTTTTTTAGAAAAATTGAATATTTTGAAGTAACAATTTAAAAAGCTTTAATAGGAAAAAAAAGAAGAAGAAAGCTTTGATTTGTTACCGATGTCAATCATAGAGATTTGAATAATTTGAAGCGTGAAAAGTATTTATAGTCTTTATTTAGTGGAAATTTTTGAGATCACTAGGTAATAAGAATCTTAGAAAGCACTCTGAGGGATGGATAATTTAGACTTATTTTATGAACTAAAAGTATTAAAGGAAATACTATAAGTAGAAATAATATCCTAATCGATATACTCAATCGGCTAACAAGACTTGGTTCTTTTTCAAATACCTATATTTCTTAACGAATAATGTTCCTATAATAGTTGCATTTACGGGAAGAAGTCTATTAAATTCTAATGTAATACAATCTTACCTAGGACCAACAATATCTCGAGAGACTTTAAAATGGATTAACTATATTATCAAGCGAAAAGAAATTATTGGAATGACTCGATTATAAACAAAATATTAATAACTTTGTGTCTCAGAAAACTAGGGAAATAGACTTAAATTAAAAATATATAAATCTTTTTCAAATAAATAATAAGGCCTCTCGTCAAGATTTAGCTTTAGGCTACCAACAATTTTGAGCCGCCCTAGCTTAAAGGGAGATTTCTTTGTTATTATATATCCTTATTTTATATTTTATTCCACACAAAATAATATTATAAAATTTCACAAAAAGTTATACTTGTATATTAGATGTATACATACATTATGTCGCCATCCAAATATTGCAGTGTATTAATTATGAGAAAGCCATTTTATTACACAAAATATGTCAAGATTATTTTTGTTGACCTTTTGCCTATTTACATATTGGTTCAAAGCTGAAATTCTGTGGGGGAAAGACAGAAAGGAGGGGTGCGCGGTTGTTTTTGAAATTCAACAAATTGGTAGTATGTTCATGGCGCCCTTCACCGCACTAAACCCTAAAAATCAGTTATTCCCACCCCCCACGAAAGCCAACAAACAAACACAATATCTCAGACACTAAAAAGATTCAATCTTACAGTGTAAAGCAATTTCTTCTACCCCTAAATCAGTTGTTTGAATGGCGAACGAAGAAAATAAGGCGGCGCCCACCAACAGCAGCAGCAGCAGGGCATCCAATAAGCGAGCGTTTGATGATACCTTAGCCGCCGCATCCTCCAATGAAAATGACCCACTACTGAAACGGGTCGTGTTGGGCGAGCTTACCAACTTGGAATATGTTGTTGGGTCGACCAAAACGAACACCCACAACTCCAAACGCAAAATCAAGTTGAAAAAAACTGCTCCTACTAAAAGGAAAAAAGTTGCTAAACAAAGTTTCAAGTCCGATGCTGCTACTAATTTTAGCCCTGACGATCGCTTGCAGAAATGTGGTTATGCTCCTCTTATATATCAGCATCTTCACTCCTTGGAGGTACAATAATTTTGGCAACTTTATTATGTTATGCCACTTATTTGAAGTTCTCTTTTATTTGCTTCGTAACTTGCTCCAAAAAAGAAAAAGGATGACGCGGGTTTAAATGGACTAAAATGGATATTGAGTATTCTTATAGCCGATCCACACTAGTTAGGAATTGAGGCATGGTTTTTGAAATTAAATGGAAATGTGTTGATTAGCATTTTTGTTTGTTTTGCTTTTTAATTAATGCGCGAACGGACAGTTGGAATATTTTGTTAGATTGCCTCATAAGAGTTGATATTGTTTTGATGATCTGATATCTTGCCCTCTTTTTTTGGAATACTGCAATACTTTCTATTTAGATAGTAAAGTTGGTTAGCCATTTCTTTTTTCCAGCTGGATTTGGATGAAATTTTTGCTCACTTTTAGGGTATATTTTGCATCTTGACTTTTGAAGTATTCTGTATTTCCGTAGTCCGTAATTTTGTTAGACTTCTTGATCACAAAGGCCTTCTTCTGTTTCTTGTACAGTGCTTTTCTTATTTTTTAGTGTTACTATGATTTATTGTAATCTTGAATTTGTAAGTTTCTGCTCTCTGAGGTTCAGCTGCATTTGTGTAAATAAAATTTATCATTAATTCAATGATCTCCATTATTGTTCATCCTAGTTGTAAATTATTGTTCATCCTAGTTGTAGGACAATGTGGGTACAGTTTCCTTTTTCTCTTTTTTTCGAGTTAGTGGCAAGTGGGGTAATGACATGGGTCTTCCTTATGATAGTGCCCTGGTTACTGTCAGACAAAGGTGGATTCATAAGTTAAAGGCAGTGATACATTTCTAAATATTAGTCATTTGCTACGTGCGTTGCACGTGTACGTCGAGTCATGTAGGAACTTTTGAGTATTGAACTCAAAACTTTTCTTAGTAAAACAAAGAACTTGGTCAATGTTTTCCAAGAGCGCTTGCATACACAATCTAATTAAGCCACAACTCTTCGGTCATTCTTAATTAACTCGAAATTTGGATCGAATGAAGTACTGAACTCTTTTATATTCAAGTGATTACTAAATTTACTTAGTACTTTCTCAATGTAATGACATTGACTCAATATATATAACCCCATTATTTCTTTTAATCTTGATGCTTAATAAGGTAACAATTTTCCAAGATCGTTTCTTTCATATGTGGAAGATATAAACCCATCGTTTCTATCTTGCCATTCATATCATTGCTTAACAACAACAATATACCTAGTATTATCCCACACCGCGAGGTCTGGTGAAGGTAGTGTGTATGCAGACCTTACCCCTATCTTATGAGGATAGAGAGACTGTTTCCAATAGACCCTCGGCTTAGGAATTAATATCATTGGTTAAAATCAACAAAAATAATACTACAAAACAATCATATATCCGCCAAGAATTTTGTGAGAGTTGAAATACAAAATTTAAATAAATATTTTATATCTCAAGTACTTCAAATTATATTAAATACTAAGTCTAGTATTGACTTTTAATTATAAATCAAACACCCTTCTTGGCAGAGGCTTTGGCTATCTCTTTCAATTAATGGAAAAGTTTAATCTCTTATTTAGTTTCTAATCATTGATGCAGAATTGTTGTTGTCTTTCTTTTTGCTGCGCTAACCCAAAAGTATGTATATTTTACTTTGACTTAATTGCAACATGCTTTTTTGATTGAAGAAAACTCTTGTTGAGGAGCAAGTAGACTCAAAGAATTTATGACTATTGCAAGTTTGTGAATTGAATGGTTATGACTTTTATGAAAGGGTATGAAGCATAAGGTTGGTATTGTTTGTAGGCGTCTGTTTTTATAAAGAGGGTAATTAGGTTTTTAAGAAGGCAATTTAGTAATTTAACTTTTTAATTAAGGCTTCCCACTTCTAATATAATATATAGATATTAACATAACCTAATCTTACATTGTTCATTATATATTCTATTTTTGTTTGTCCATTTGACTATCTCAGGTTCAATCAAAATGATCATCTTGACATTGACTTAGAATTTACTATCCAACAATAATCATTCACAAAAAATTACACTTTATTCTTTCATGTATATTTTTTTCAAAGTCTTTTTTTACAATTTAACATTTTTGTTTAAAATAGACACAATTTTGAGAAACCACATCAATATCACTTAAACATCAATATCATTTAAACATGTTGTTTCTTTTGAATAGATTGATGCACATATCAATTATTTAAATAAAAATAAAATAATACTCAAAATCAACAAACAAAGATAATTTTATGAGTCAAGATAAGATTTTGATGAACATTTTAAATATGATAATGGTTAATGCTCATTTGCGTTCATATTAGCACAATGTATTAAATTAATAATATAAACTTAGTAACAAATAATTTTTTTCACTTTAAAGAAATGTTCTACCCTACATTCATAAATATTGGACTTTCCCAAAATATTCACAGAGAGTAATAATAGATAAAAAGATACTAAGTAAAATCAAGATAGTAAAACCCATTTTTTATTATTAACTTTTTCTTGCTATTGGATTTGAGATTTTGTCTATTTCCAAAGTCATAGCACTTCTCTCGTACAATTTTTTTAAATTAGTCAGTTAGATTATTCTGTCATTTTTATAATCAAAAGTATTATTTTAAATAAAACATAGAGATTTATATGGCAACTTTCAGGAACAACGCCCCGCACTCACTTTTATTCCTGCAATTTTCTTGTCAGCCAAATAGATAAAAGAATGCAAAGGTTATATAGTACCACAAAATATCAAAATAAAAGTTAAAAGAAACACACATAAATAGAACCCAATAACAATTTTCAATAATGTATCGCCGAGACATTATATGCCATAAGCGCAACCACTGGTCTAGTGAGTATGTTTTGGTAAACCAACACCAAATAGCACGACAAAACACCTTGTTTCATCAACTATAAGTATGTACTTGTTAGAAATATTACTATTATTATGTAGCTACTTGTAATGAAGTTTTAGTTGTAAGGCTTAAGGGCAATTTTTAGCAAATCTTGTTTACTGTTTCTACATAATCAAATGCAATTTTGCTACTTGGCACGTATTCAATATTGACAAATTTATCTCATGATTTTTTCTTGTAAATTAATCGTTTTACAAGGTCAATTTTTCTTGTTCTATACAAGTAAAATAATGTGAAATATATATATGTCCAAGTATAATCTTTGTTTTTAAAGAACATCAATTTTTCTAAAAGAACTTCTCTAATTTTTATTCTTTTTCAATTTATTTCTATGGTCTACATGGATAACTTCATTCAAGAATCCATGCAAAGTTGGTCTTCCTACTGAAAGCAAACAAATACAACCGAGAAAATTGACTGACTGACCATCTCCCTTATTGTGCCGATTCTTTTTCCTTCATTTTCTCTTCTCTTTTCACCATTGTTTTTTCTTCTTCATAAAATCAAGAAAATGAGAACAAACTTATATATTATTTATGAAGGTTAAAACAGTTTAACGATTATAACGTAGAAGGGATAAAAGCCTAAAATTTGAAGGAGTTATGAGCAAATATGGTTATAGGTTTTATGTATATTGGCGTTTAAAATAGATTTAAAGGCTTTATGCATCATTGGCATTTAAATTGATATTATTATTTCACTAAATTCAATGGAGATATTTAGTTACTTATTAAAAGGACACAACTTTTCTGACAGGACACTTTAAATTAATTTTTTTCTTAATAAATATTTATGTTTAGCTAATACCTAAGGTATTTACATTTATTTAAAAGGGTTATGGTAATTCAACTTTTTAGTTAAGAGCTTCCCACTTTTATAATAATATAAATATAGATAGATAGATATAGATATATAGATATGCATCTATTCTTAAGAGCAGTGGATATACCCGTGCAAATGCTGGATCCATCTTTGCAACAAGGTGAAAGACCCGATGGCAAATGACTATCAGCTTTGTAGTTTTATGTGGACATAAGTGGGTGAATTTGTTGAAGTGTTTGTACACTATTAGGAATTGTGAGAAATAGGCAAAAAGCCAAATACAAAAAAAAAAGAAAAAAAGGCTGTCTCACCATTTTTTCAGTTTCATTTTTTTTTTGTAAGACTTACCTTATATGTCCCAGTATCTTATTGTAAAACTTTGTATATTTTGTTACAAGTACTTCACCGAATTGAAATGTAGAATTCCTTTTGAATGCATCAATCTGATGCTGAATTGGTATCTAGGTTGAGGAAAGGAGGAGACCTTTGTCTAACTACATGGAGAAGGTTCAGACTGATGTGACTCCTACTATGCGAATGATTTTAGTTGATTGGTTAGTGGAGGTGGCAGACGAGTATAAACTTGTTTCCGACACCCTTTATCTCACAGTGACATTCATCGACAGATTTTTGGCTTCTCACGTTTTGGCCAGGAATAGTCTCCAGCTACTTGGCGTATCTTGCATGCTTGTTGCATCGTATGGTTCTTGAAACCCTTATTTCTAAACTAAAAATTGTTTGTCACATCAGATTTATTCATTTAGTATACTTAATGTTTCAGAAAGTATGAAGAGATCAGTCCTCCTCATGTTGAAGATTTTTGTTATATTACAGACAATACATACACCGGAGAAGAAGTTGGTTTGCATCTCTTTCAATCATTTTGTTTAGTAGCATGCAAACTCTTTTATTGAATGAACTGGATTTGAACTTCAGGTAGTGAACACGGAGAGAGATTTGCTCAATTTTCTGAATTTTGAGATCAGTAACCCCACCACAAAAACTTTTCTCAGGTTCGGATGCACACAAGATATTTCTAGAAGCAGTTGATCGCATTTCCTACTTCAAGCCCATAAGTCAAATCCTAGTTGTTGCCTTTTCTATTCATGCATTTATCTCTTGTTAATGTAGAGGTCTATAGATACTCGACTAAATGGCTAACAATGAAATTTTCCTTGATGAATAGCAGAATCTTCACCAAGGCTGCCCAAGATAATGTTGATGTAAGTCATGCTTATACATCTCTGGTGCTTATGTTTTTCTTATGTCAAGATTATTTCCCAATACTTATCCATTACTTTCTCTTATGTAGTTTCTAACGTTGCACTTTGAATTCTTGGGCTGTTATCTCGCGGAGCTGAGTTTGTTAGATTATAGTTGCGTGCGATTCTTGCCATCAGTGGTTGCTGCTTCAGCTATCTTTCTATCAAGATTTACAATCTTGCCTAAAGTCCACCCATGGGTAAGACTGTTTTCCTTTTGTCACATTTCATGTATTGGAGTATCTCACTAGTGAATGGAGGTTATCACTTTGTTTGGTGATAGAATCAGCATTGAGAAGCAGAAGGGAGGAAAGCAGGAAAAGAAAAGATGAGAACGCTTCCTTTCAACAGGGGGAAGCAGTGACTCTCAGTAACCTAAACATGACATAAGGGGCTTATTGAACTTAGTGTCCAACTTCACTTAGCTGTTTATGTTTTACTGATTTTTTACTTTCTAACATACACACAAATTTAAAACTACATTCTTCTAAAACATGGATGCTTCTTACTTGGCTGTTATAAAACTTCCATAAAGTTGAACTGAATACTCAATTAATGTTTTGAGGATTGTGATGTTAGATATATTATTGTATTAGAGATCTGCATATCCAGTCGTAGAATCAGGTTTTTAATGTTGAGATCCTATATAACTGCATATCCTTACTTGAATGGCTAGTAAACCTGTCGTAGCGCATATTAAAATGAAGTCTAAATAGAACATTCTAGCTCAATGTCTCTTACGTGAAGCTGTAGCTGCAGTATATACACAACGAGTTTTCAAACGTCAAGTGTTGAACAAACTATGGTCATGAATATGTGCTATCTTATGGTATATTTTTGTTTATATTATTTACGGTAAACAATTTTGGGGTATGTAAATTGCCAAAAGTGCTAGGATGATGTCTGGGCTTAGGTCCATTTGTGATCCTCCAGTTTCCTATTTTGATTCAACCAAAAAACCAGGATTGTTAGGAACATATGCTTGTTAGGATCCTATGGTAACTTTAGTAATTGGACTTCCAACCACTACATATATATTGGATAGAAGGCACTGTAGACAAACATAGAAAATGGGCGCTATTCTGGAATGTCCTTTGTTATGCATTTAAGGCCAACTGTTGAGTCATAAATTTAACTCAATCAGCATAATCGCTTCATTCAAATCTGATATTCTCTCTGCTTAAATTTGAATGTCTTGGTTTGATTTTGCATAACAGTTGAAGTAACAGCTAAAAGTAGTATTGTTCTGTGCTTCTTGTTTAATAAAAGGAACATATGCTACCACAAATTAGCTTTTAGTATTATTTTAAAAATATTTATGTCAAATGCTAAAATTGCCAGCACTGATATGTAAAGTCCAACAGTCTGAATCGGTTTTTTGGTTTTGCAGAACTTGGCATTACAACAATGTACCGGTTATACGCCATCTGAACTGAAGGATTGTGTTCTTGTAATCCATGAGTTGCAATCTGGTAGAAGGGCAGCATCTGTGCAGGCAGTAAGAAAGAAATACATGGATCACAAGGTACATAGAAAGAACTTTCTATTGTACCCAGTAGTTTTTTTTTTGTTCTTGTGAATTTTAATTTTGAAACTCTTTAGTGGCACCATTCATTTTTGGGTGAAAATGCATTTGCTGGGGCTTCCTCCTAAATAATGCAGCCACTAAATTTACTAAGCTTTTGCTACGGCACCGTGAGCTTAATTACCTGAGTAGTTAACAATTTTATCCGCATCCTAACGTCCCTTCGCCCAAAAAAATATTGGGGTGCAGTACAAGTGTGTGGCCGCATTGCACCCTCCAGATATTCCTGCTTGTTTTTTTGTTGATGCTTGAGGAAAAGAATCAAATGAGATGGTCAAGCCAATTTTCAGCTGCCCCAAAGATAGACAACCAAAGAATATCACTGCACTGGATTTTGCTTGGAAGCATTCATTTGAATTTTCTCCATAGCTGCTAACAGATTTCAACTTATGATTGTTTTCTCTGGCGAGACACTTCAGGATTGCTTAGCTCCAGCAAAGACAAAGCTCAAAAGGATGTGAAACTCATTAGCTTCTTTAATGGTTTGGGATATGATGTATAGATTGTGTTACTGCAGAATGATGGTTCATAAGCTGATATTCTTATTTTTATTTTTTGGAAATGGAAAATTTTGTAAATTTTGTTAGTGTAAATACAGGTGGATACTGTTCATTGCTGTATCCTAGCTCAGATAAATATCAACTTCGCTTCAGTCTCAGATTAGTTTGAGATTGACTGTGAGTTCTTTGTGCCTTCTCCTCTTTGTCCTCCATGGCTAGCTAGTTTCTTTTTGGTAAAATGGCGTGGCGTAGCCACTATTTAAGGTGGTATTTATTTTTTATCCAGTAATTCTAATGTTGAGCAGAACTACTCTATTAAAATTAATATGAAAAGATATTTTTACCTTTTCTTCCATTTCTTGTTTTCCCAAACCATTGCTTCTCTCTCGATTTATCAAAACAACTGAGAGATAACAAACAGGAGATCTGCTTAACACCTTCTCCACTAACCCTTCACATTGCAGCTTACCTTCTTTGTATCCTGAAATTTCACAAATATCTTCAATGCATTTCTTCTCCATGTTTGCAAAGTACACATTTGACTTATCATTGTTCGTTGTCAGACCAGATGTCATAGAGAATTATACTAATAGAGAAACTTATACCATTGGAATTTGGAGGTACAAAATTCGGATTGCGTAGTTAGATGTGTCAAGGACAATTGGTCCTGAACTTAGAGTTGGAAGTTCAAAAATTAAGGACACTTGGTCCTTAACTTAGAGTTACAAGCATAGAAATTAAGGACATGTAGTCATTAACTTAGAGTTACAAGCACAGAAATTAAGGACATGTAGTCCTTAACTTAGAGTTACAAGCACAGAAATTAAGGACAGGTAGTCCTGAACTTCGAGTTCCAAGTTCAAAATTTAAGGACATGTAGTCCTGAACTTAGAGTTATAAGTTCAAAAGTTAAGGACAAGTAGTCCTAAACTTAGACTTAAAAGCTCATAAATTAAGGTAAACTAGTCCTGAACTTACAATAACAAGCTCATAAGTTAATGACAGCTAGTCCTGAACTTACAGTAACAAGCTCATAAGTTAAGGACACTTAGTCATGAACTTAGAGTTAGAAGTTCAAAAATTAAGGACACTTGGTCCTTATCTTAGAGTTACAAGCACAGAAATTAAGGATAAGTAATCCTTAACTTAGAGTTACAAGCTCATAAATTAAGGATAACTAGTCCTGAACTTACAATAATAAGCTCATAAATTAAGGACAACTAGTCCTGAACTTACAATAACAAGCTCATAAATTAAGGGCAGCTAGTCCTGAACTTACAGTACCAAGCTCATAAGTTAAGGACACTTGATCCTGAACTTTATGAGCAGAAGAGTATTTTCGTCTGGGAGGGTAAAATTTATTAAAGCAGTGACTAAAGACTAAAAACATTTTAAATAATGACTTAAAAGTAAATACACGTCTTATTAGTGGCTAACTGTGCACTTCGCCCTTTCTTTTTTCTATGTTTGGCCTTTTGCTAGCGACTTAACGAATATAGGCATCTTAATTTGTATTTTAATTTAGAAATGGATCAAAGAACGTTACGTGTTGACAATGTTAGTTACCTTATAAATCCTTCAAAGTGGTCATACACGTTCAAGAGAAAAGGAAATTTCTCAAATAGGAGAACTTGTTTCATAATTAATATATTTCTTTTAGTTAAATAATTCTTAAAAACACGGCAACAGCGATATAGGAGAGTTAAACAAGATAAGTATATATTGCGAAGAAACAGAAAATGGTAACAATTACCTTGGCCATATGTTTAACCATATACTGTAATTCAGTATATGCTAATAATGAAATTTCATATATGATTTACGCCCACAGGAACTACTCTTTCGGATGCTCAGATCAAGGGGCATTTGCATCTATACTCGCTTTTTGGGTCATGTTTTAACTTATATCCGTTTTATAAAAAAATTGTAAGTGTTACCCATTTTTCGCGTAACTTCAGGCATACGGACCTGAAGTAGCAAAAATTTTTGCCTGAAGTGTAGCAAAACTTCAGATATTTTTGCATGAAGTTTGACTTGACTTGCAAATGTAATCACGCAAACTTCAGTTCATAGTGCATATGACAAACTTCAGTTCAATAAAACAAACATCATGTATTGGCTGAAGTTTTTGTTTGTAATTGCTGAACTTCAGCATTCTAGTAGCTGAAGCTTTGTTCTGTATTTGCTGAACTTCAACATGTTTTAGCTGAAGCTTTGTTCTGTCTTTGTTGAACTTAACACATTTTAGCTGAAGCTTTGTTTTGTTTGTGATGAACTTCAGGATTGAAGTTTGTTTTGTATTTGCTGAATTTCAGCATTCTATGAGCTGAAGTTTTTATTTATATTTGCTGAACTTCAGCATTCTTAGAGCTGAAGTTCTAAAACAACAATGAATTTAATAGATCATGATTAGCAGCGATTGATGCTGTTCATTTCAAAGATTAAAGAATGAAAAATATTTTCGACACGAAAACAAATTACTACAGATAAATCAGAACCAAAAACCAATATGCCTGTAAAGCTAAAAATATCTAAGAGGTTAAATTATTGTGAATAAGACCAAACTGAACATAATGAGACAAGCAGATATATATGAATCATCAGGCTAGAACGTATAATAATATCTCAATCTTCAGCATTCAGGAAACGAAGGAGGAGGAGAAAGAGACCTGGAGTTGTTTAAACAGTGGGTACAAGTTAAATTTTTTTTAAAAAAAGGTATAGATTAAATGGGGGCGACCAAATAGGACGCTTCATACAATTTTTACCGTATCAAGTGCCGATAAAGTTAAAAAGAAAGGATCAAAATATCAAAGGTTTCAAGTTAAAGAAGAGAGAAGGTTGTTAATTTTTAAGAATTTATTTATACAAGGAATAGAAACTCAAATCTTTTAAGTCTGTTTAGACAATGTTTACGAAATTATTTGATTATTTAATAAATTAGAACTTTAAAGAAGTTAGCTAGGAATATTAATACACCATTATATATGTCTATAGTACGGCAAATTGATAATCACCTTGGAGGTAGGACGAGTGTTCATACAATTACCTCATGAGAAGTTAGCCGCACCCACAAATGATATAAATATTAAAGTTGTTTTGGCTTTACTCACATCAATGGCACATTTCTATGCAGGTATTACAAAAAGAATGATTAGATTATTTCGGAAAATATATTCAACCAACCCCAATCCTTTTACCCATTAATATGTTAGAAGATTTCACAAAATCTTTATCACTTAATTTTCGACTTTTCGGGAATATTTTAGTTAATGAATTAGTAGTTGTTTTTGTTTTTTTAGTACCTTTAGTAGTTCCTATACTTGTCATGCTCCTTGAATTATTTACAAGTGGTATTTAAGCTCTTATTTTTGCAACTTTAGCCGCAACTTATATAGGTGAATCCATGGAGAACCATCATTGAAAATAGAGTAGATTAATGAAGTGTACGTGATTCTTTTCCTGTAAATACCAATGATGATACCTTATACTAACATTCAAAGAAGGGTTTTAAGTAACATTTATAGAAGATGTACTTTTGTGGTTTCTTATTTCTTAAACAATATAATGGAGCTTTATATATATGTACTTGTACATGTATGTACATTGTAACTAACTCCTGTAAAATTTATTCTAACAACTGACTGCTTCCCAGCATACCATAGCATCTGCAATTACTATTAACTATTCTCAGCTGCTATGGAGAAAAAAGGAAAACAAGATCATAACTCAAAACAACTTTTCTATTGGATGAGGAGTTTAGGTGGCCTTTTGCCTTTCTTGATTGTTCTTCTGTGTGTAGGATAGCTTCACAAAAAACTGGATGAGCTAAATCAACCATAAAGGATTAATAATGGCTGAATAAATACCCAAACCCTTAAACTTGTCAGTATTTTTCATTTACAACTTGAACCAAAGGTTATTTACTACTTATTGGGAATAGCACGGAGCTCTCCGTCAACATGCCTACTTATGACGAGGGCAGTCTGGTCATTTGATGTGCTATTTACTTTAAATTATCTATTATGTCCTTATTTGTTGTTAACTATTTGGATCAGAAGTAGACTCAGTAGGTCATTTTCTACCTAGGCCGTGGCAATAACCGCTATCGAGTTTGAAGAACAATTTTCTCTCTCAATTTTTGACGCGTAGTTCTTCGCCGCTCAAGCTTCTTCTACTTTACTTTGTCTCCTCTCTGTTTTTATTTGGGTTTTGCTATTTTGTTCTCTTTAAAAAATTTAAAAAGTTTTCCCCCAGCTATGTTGTGTATGTTACTTTGATATTGGCTCAGGCTTATAAAATGGTAAAATATTACAGCACAATCGAAAAAAATACACTGCGCCGAGAGAATATTAGGCAAGAATAATATTTAAGAAATTATACTTTCATTATTTTGGCATTCAAATTGCGACTAAATGTGATTCGGTACATCTTTCAACACTTTAGAAATGCCAATACAAAATTGTAATGAAGCAACATTATTTAAAAGTGTCAAAGGCATGTCCTAGATCATTCAGAAAGTGTTCTTAGTTGAATAACGTAATGTTTATTGTGTTAGCTTTAGAGATACTAATTATAAATTTACACACAATATTAATTTGCACATGCCAATACTCTCTGGATTTGTTACTTCTCGAAACTGAAAACTTGACAAAGTTTCGCTTTGAAATATGAATGAAGTTTGGGTTAAAGTTGGTTGTTATGTGTCTAAGAATGTATTAATCCCCGTAGTATAGAACTTTGTATCTTGGTAGCTATCCTTCTGCAGTTTTCCTTCTTGAATGCCATTCCACATCCTATAATGGAGATAAGGACATAACTTAAATTTTTCTTACTTGACAGACGATAGCAGCTGAGAGTAGAGTGGACCAATTGGACATGTCTGCCTACCCACTTTATTGTCATCTTGTAATTTGCTTAATTGCAGCTATACATACTTATAGTTATAGGAACCTAATAAGAATAAATCTTATAGTTCTTCTTTAGCTAATTTTTTTTCCACATGTTCCAGAACCAGTTGATTATAAAATAAGCACTCTATTTGATGGTTCATTTTATCTTGACTAAAACTTATTCTTCTTGTTATTGGTTTGAGTTTAGTAGGTGCCAATAACATATAATCTTTTGCATGACATACAACTCAAGCTCATTGGTTTCAAAAGTTCTTTTTAGGTATTTTGTTCTGATTCTATAGTTGGGTTTCTATGAAACACATCATAAAGATCAAAACAGTTTGTTCATTTTCACGACTTCGTTGACGTTCTTCATTGCTCTGTTTTGCTCTTTCAAGGTAAGCGCATAATTAAAAAAAGTTAGTTTGTTGATCTATCGTGTTGGATCTTTTACTACGGCTCTATTGTTTGAAGGTTTATTTTGACTTCACTGAGCATCAATAAACTGATAATCAGACTGTAATCTTTAATGTATAACCTGTAAATTATAGAGCTTTTATTTTTTTCATTCTTTGTCCCAAAGTAAAGATTTGAATAATCTGAGTTGTTTAGTTACCCCTCCTGGTTGAGTATAAACAAGAGTGTCTATGAATTGCTCAAATTAAAATAAACACTCAGGACCAAACTACTATTTCTGATTACTATCTTAAAGGTATGAAATGTTGAGTACTTTAATATATGTCAGTTATTAGCCATGTTGTTGAAATGGTAGAACTTTGCTCATATTTAACTATTTCCGATTATTATCTTAAAGGTATGAAATGTTGAGTACTTTAATATATGTCAGTTAGTAGCCATATTGTTGAAACGGTAGAAATTTGCTCAGATTTAACTGATGTCTCCTTCTTGCTCATTGATATATTTTATATGTCTCACTTATGCACTTCTATTATTGGAAGAGATAATATTTTCTATTTTACATAATCAACACTTTTGAAAATAATTAGTAGTTTTCATTTACTCTATCAGGACCTGCTATTCATCCATTGGTCGAGCAAGATTCTCAAAGCTTGCAGCAATTACTTCCTGAAGTTACTGGTTGAGTTTACTATCCGGATAATAGCCGTTTATGTATTCAGCTACATGTTTAACCTGCATCTTTAGAGTTGCTTAGTTATGCATACATAATTATTATCTTTATATGTTGCTGAAGCTGGACATACTCAATAAATTTCTTGAGCACATGTGGCCTTATCTAGACAACATACTCTTCATTTCTTAACAGCGTTTTGAATTTTCTTTTCATAGTATCTTAGGTAACTAGCTTGTGTAAACTATTTTGTATAAATAGGTTACTTGCAGGACTGCAAAAAATATTGTGGCAGCTATTATTGCAGGGCAAAATTTTAAAACATCGAATTTGGGTTCCTTACCTACTTTCCAAGCTTAGTGTTTCTTAGTGGCCATAACTAAAGTTAGTTGGTGAACATTAGATGACAATTGTTAAGTGGCCTTGATGTTTTCATTTGGCAAGTAAATTTTCTACGTAAGAAGACATGTCAGTTATGTAGGATATTTTATAGTTGCTCCATTTGTTAGCTAAAGTTCATACTCATATAAAACTGTCAAAGAGTTCACACTCAAACTGGTCGTTGCTGTTATTTTGACACATAAGAAGAGTTTTGATAAATCTCTTGATTAGTGCAAGTTATGGACGAATATTGAAAAATTTTAGTTAGTAAAACTTATTCCTTTAACACAAAGATACAAACTCACCAACTAAAAGGTCTTGTGCAAATAAGAATGAATGGTGAAAGGTGAAACAAAGGAGTTAAAAGAATAATGCAGTAAACTAGGAGATCTAACTAAGAATCCTCTGATTGTAACTTGGTTTAGGAAAAAAAATCTTTGAATATGTTGACTGGCATAATTATGGATAGTCTTCTCATATTGAGATAGTTTTCATGTTAGTATGTGTTCTCTATACGCCGAGTTCTTTGCGAGATACAATTACATATTTTTTCTGAGAAAAAATGGCTTACATATGGAAATATTAATAGAGGTGGCATGTACTTAATCTTGGGCAGCCTTCTTGAGATATAGTTTTACCAAGTTCACTAAAGTTATCAAATGTAAATTGGTATGCTCCTTTGATCATTATCAATACTTGTATTTACATGAGTTATGCTATTCATCTACTAATATTTTAATAAAGTTTCATTTGATTCTGCTTCATCAATACTGTTATCAACTCATTTTTGAAATAAAAATGATCATAAACATTTTCATGGATACTCCTTTTAACTCTGTGCAGATCAATTAAACTCGCACTTTCTGTACACGGGGTCTTTCCTTTCTGATGATTTAGTTCACAACACGCTCAACTTGGTCTATTTTTTGACGAACTTATATGATATTGAAAACTGAAAAAGTCAGGGTAAAGAACTTTATGCGCTTTGCTTTTGGGTCCTTATAGATATTGTGACTGTACATTTATTTACAATAGTAGTATTTTATATTTCTCTTTAATACTTACAAAAAATCATGACAGAGAATTTGAAAAATTGGTGAGACCTCACAAGAGAAAGTCGAAATGTTAGGGTGAGAATCAAAAGTAACACAATGTATAATTGAAACAATATATGTTGTTTAAGTTGGGCCCGGGAGAAGCCCGGGCTATCCCTACTAGTTCTATTAGACACCTGAATAATAACTCTATCTATTAAACACAAACAATTGACATGGCATGGAGCGTGTAGCCCACCTCTTCTAAGAGAGTGAAAGACTTAATTTTCTATTTTACTTTTTTTTCTCTGTCTCCTTCACCTCGATCTTCCGCCACCACTTCATCACCATACTTACTATCTCCATGAACCAGAAGAAAGCATCATTTCTTCTAATTTCAGTGCTCAATCCTTCCAAATAAACTTTTTTTGTTGTCCCTTTTAGATCATCATCATCTTCATACATCTATTAACCCCTCATCTTTGGCCAGAGAAACCGTCTTAATTCAATAACCATGGTTGTAGCACAGGTAAACACACACACATATATATATATATATGGAGCCAGTCTTGCTCATTGCATAGTCTTGACCCAAAATTGGCTTTGTTGTTGGAGGGATCTTCGCAAAAGTCTTTTTTGGTTAACTGACTCTTAAAATTTTGACTTCTTTTAGATTTACTTCTTGTGATGAAAGTAAGTATAACTTGAGCATATTATCATGATTTTCTTAAACTATTTGAGTGTGAGTTGCTTGAGGAGCTCTGAAACTGGGGCAGTTTCTGGTCGTGATGCCAGTACCGATGTTGATGATGATGCCGTGAGGAAGGAGGGGGAGTTTGTAATGTTTTATACTTCAACACCACAAGAGGGGGTTATTTGTGTGGTGTCCAATTTTTTGCGTGCACAAATTATACAAGGACCTGATTCTTCTATGTGTTCCTTATACTACTGTTGCGGAATAATAAATGCGAAAATTAAACAATAATATTTTTACGTGGAAAACATCTGGCTCAAAATGTAAAAAAACTACGACCTACTACCCAACAAGATTTTTTCCAGCATTCACTAAATCACTAAGCCAAAAATATCATTTACAAAACTCTTTGTAAACTTAAGGATTACCTCTAACCCTTTGTGGCAACCAACCTCTAGCTGTTGCGACAATTTCAAGTTAACTCTAGCTTGAATACTATACTCAAAGTACCTAGTAAAATTACTTCTAGATAAAGCTGAAAGGTACAACTCAAAAGCCTTACTATAGTGAAACTAGAATAAAAGACAGACACTTGGAACTGGTTCTTCTATCTGGTTCATGTAGCTTCAGGTTCGCACACTTGAACCACACACGAATTGCTTGCAAAATGCCTTGCTATTTTGCTCTCAACTCATGTTTAACTTCAGTGTTTGTGCCTGCCTGTACAATGAGAACATCCTGCAATATATAGTAGAATGGGAAATAACTAGAATTCAAATGTTATACAATTATCTTCAACTTCTAACTCCTCCGTTATCTAGGATATAGTTCTCTTCGAGTAAGGAGTCCTTCTCCTTATCACTTATGCAACCTTTTCCTTCAGGAGATATCAACTATAATCACTTAAACTTATCTCCTTCACGTGCATGCCTTGTGCTTGAATCTGCCCGTGTTTGTCTACACTATGTATGGACCTAGTTCATGCTTGAGCTCCTTTGTCAATCATAAAAACAAACTTCACTTAGGCCTAACAAATTTCCCCCTTTTTATGATGACAAACTGTGTCCTTTTCATAAGCATAAGCCATGTTTCAACTCAACTCAACTTCAACACAACGTTAGGACACTTTCCATTTTAAAGTCAGAAATCATCAAGGACCAGGTTCATTAGGTTATAAATATCACAGTCCAAAGTAAAAGGCACAACCTATCTTCCCTCTTTTGGCATCATTGAAAAGTTGCATAATTATGTTAGATAACTAGATTTTAATAGCTATTACTCATGGCCACAAGGGCTACTTCAAATGCAATCATGGAGTCAAGTATCATATATCAATATAATGATATTAGATATCTAAGGATCATCAACAAACAACTAGAGCACAAAAATAGTTGATTAACATTCATACTAGTCATCCACAAAGCATAAAGAAAAATAAAGATACTGGATTATGAGCAAAAAGAACAAAAAGAAATCCCATTCGGGTCACTAGTTTGTCTAACTAGGCTGAAGGTTTCAAGGACGGGAAGGACCAGGTTTTTGGTTTTTGTCCTGAAGTAGCTTTAACATATCATGAAGAATGCCTTCATTCTTCTCCTTCTCCTTTGCAAGCTCAGCCTTGAGAGCATCCCTCTCAGTTTCTACTTCAGCCAGCCTCTTCTTCAGCCTCTCAATCTCAGTATCTTTATCCCCCCTGTCTTGCACACAAGTTTTTTTTTTCTTTTTATCTTTACCACCAATTTTCCGTGATTCAGTGGTTTCAACCCCAACCATAGTTCCCACCAAAACAAACCTATTTTCCAAATTCTCTGCAACCTCAGAAATTTTCACAGATGTAATCTTAGAACCAGATGTTACCTGCTATATTTCAGATGAAACAGTTTCTTCCCCCTCAGTTGGAGACTTAAAGGATTCTTCAAATTTCTAGGGTTGTTCTGCTCGGCTTGCTTTTAACTGATCGTTAATTTTCTTGATTTGTTCTCCTCTAGAGACTACCTTGTGAGCCATAATCTTGAACCTTCTTTTCTTAGAGGTAGGAGTGGATGAAGGTGTGATGGATGGTGTGGGTATAGTTTCTCTGGGTGGTGATGAGGGATTTTCAGAAAGGGTCATCATTACTGTTTGCGAGGTCTAGATCATTTACATGGATCCACTTTTCATTTCATTTGTGGGAATTTGATGATCTATAAAATGTCCCTAATATGTGTGTAGAGAAAATGAGAGAAGATAGGGAGAATTATTTGGCAGCTGGAAATTTAGAAGTGAAGAAACAACTAAGGCCAAATCAATAAAAAGAGGGAGAATTTAATTGGGTAACGATAACTTTTTCAGAAGTCTAATTGCTACCAATCTTGCAACTGGAGCAAAGGTCTCCTAATAGTCTATGCCCTCCTTTTGACTATATCATTGAACCACTAATCTTGCCTTGTTCCTTGTAACTGTCCCATTTTCGTCAATTTTGTTTCTGAAGACCCATTTTGTGCCAATTACTGATCTGTCATTGGGTCTTGGTACCAGATGCCAAACTTGACTTCTCTCAAATTGGTTGAGTTCATCTTGCATTGCATTCACCTATTATGCATCCTGCAAAGCTTCAACAACTTTTTTAGGTACAATAAGAGATAAGAAAGCATCAAAAGCACATTGATTCTTTAAAGAAGATCTGGTTTTGATTCCAGAGGCTGGATCAGTGATTATGTTCTCAATGGGATAAGAACTTTGATACTTGTAAGGTTTCACAACGAGCTGGTTTCCCCTAGATGTTCCTTCAATATTTTGTTGCTGAGGAATAGGTTCATAGTCAGGTTCCCTCGAGGTTTGAGGATCAGTTCCTCTTTGTTCAATTCCCCCTGTCAGGTTTCCCTGGGTGGAAGGACCTGTTCCATCACCTGTTTCTTCCTCTGGTGCAACTTCAGTCTGGGCTGTGGTTTCATTTGAGTTTCTTACCAGCCTAATTGCTGCTTCATCATGTTCCTACCTCTCAGAAAGAATGTTAGATTCATCAAAAACCACATGTACACTTTCTTCTACACACATAGTTCTTTTATTATAAATCTTATAAGCTTTACTATGTGAAGAATATCCCAAGAATACTCCCTCATCACTTCTGGGATCAAACTTACCTAGGGACTCTTTACCATTATTGTGCATAAAGCACTTGCATCCAAATGTTCAGATGAGATATATTTGACTTTCCCCTTTTAATTAACTCATAGGAGTCTTCTCAACAAGAGGTCTAGTCATGCACCTATTTATGATGTAGCATGCAGTGTTCACAGCTTCTGTCCAGAAACTATGGGGCAGTTTGCTAGAAAGAAGCATAGTCCTAGCCATTTATTCCAATGTTATATTCTTTATTTCAACTTTTCCATTTTGTTGTGGATCCCTAAGAGTAGAAAAATTATGATTTATTCCATGCTCATCACAAAATTCAGCAAATTTAGCATTCTCAAATTCAGTACCATGATTAGACCCAATTGATGTAAGTTGATCACCTAGTTGTTTCTGAGTTTTTCTAACAAAATAAGTGAACATGTCAAATGCTTCATATTTAGATGTTAAAAATAATTTCCAAGTAAACCTAGAGTAATCATCAACAAGCACCATAACATATCTCTTACCACCTCTGCTCAATGTTCTCATGGATCCATAAAGATCCATATAGACTAGTTCCACGTCCTGGCGGTACTTATCATTTTATTGCTTTTGAAAGAGGATCTTACCTGCTTCCCCCTTGCACAAGCCTCACAAACTTTATCTTCCTTGAACTTAATGTTAGGCAGCCCTATTCACCAAGTCTTAGAGACTAGTTTGTTGAGTTGGCTTAGACTAGCATGTCCAAGTCTTTTGTGCCAAAGGAGGAGATCATTATCCAACACACTTAAGCAAGTGAGTTTATTATCTGAAAGTGTGGACAGATCCACAACATATATGTTGTTCACTCTTTTTCCCTTTCCAACCCCAATGATTTCACCTTTCTTCCCATTTCCAAAGGAGACATTACCTCCTTTAAGGTCCTCAATTGAAAGAAACTGGTTCTTGCTTCCTGTCATATGCTATGAGTAGCCACTATCCATGTACCATATTTGGCTGCTCCCCTTCACTTGGAGCATCAAAAGGAAATCAGAGGTTAGTCTTAGGAACCCAAACTAGTTTGGGTACCTTTTTATAGGCAAAGGGATGAATCAAACTCTTTTAGCCCAACTTGGCAGCCTGTTTTCCCCTTGAACAAAATCTTTGTTCTTTTTACTTGCCTTTTCTTTTGCATTGCATTCACTTTTGTAGTGACAAGTGTTACCACAGTGTGTGCAAATCTTGTTCTCAGAAAGTGTAATATACTTGATTTTGGGATCTCACTTTGGTGCAGGGTTCCCAAAGCCAAGTCCTCTTCTGTTATACTATGGTGTTCTTGTAGCCATTGAAAGTGCATCAGAGGACCTGTTCCATTTACAAATTCTATTCAAGATCATGCTTGACCTTACTTAGATCCTCCTTTAGGATTCTTACCTTTTCATCTCTCTTGTACAACTCATCTTTCATTTTTCTTATATTTTCTTCTAAAGTTAGTTGTGTGTGATCAACTGTCTTTTTACCTATTCCTAGTTTTAATTTTAGATTTTCATTTCTAAGCTCTAGGACAGTTGTGTCAAGTGCATAAACCTAGTTCTTCAACACAGTATTTCACTTACAGTTTTACTAGCCCTAAGTTCTAGGTTTTTGCATATCTTTCAAAATCACACATTCTTTTGACAGATGTTCCTTTTCTTTATTTACATCCTCAAATTCATCAATTAACTCTAGTAGCAACTCAGATAACCTTTCTTTAGGCAAAAATTTAATCTTGTCTTTGAGATGAAAGACACTTACCTCAGTTTCTTCATCAGATTTTCCAATGGCCATAAGTGCTCGTTCATAATCATCATCATCATCATCATCATCATCATCATCATCATCTGAGCTTTCATCTGAGATTTCTCCCAAGAAGCAACTATACCCTTGGTTGGCCCTTTGTTGTTGCTTTTCTTAGGTTGAACATGTTCCTTCTTCCTGTTATTTCGTTCAGCTCTTTCCTTCTTCCATTCAATTTCCCACAAGGGACAGTTCTTGATGTGGTGATCAGTCTTTCTACCCTTGTAGCATTCATCATTGGTTTGCTTCTCATGAGTTTTTGACTTGCTGTAGCTTCCACTTCTTGAAGAAACCTTTCTTATCCTCAGGTACTTCTTGAAGTCTTTGGTGATCATAGCCATTTCATCATCTTCCAGATTAGAACCTTCAGTGATTCTGAGTGCCAAGATCATTTCCTTCTTCGGTACATCCATTTTCATGGTTTCTCTCCTAAGTTCATAGACAGTAAGATTTCCAATCAATTAATCTAGAGGGAGAGTGGCAATATTCTTTGATTCCTGGATGGGAATGATCTTTCTCTCCCAAGTGAAAGGCAAAACCCTAGTAAGTATCTTCTCGACTCTTTCTTCTTCAGGAATAATCCTTCCAAGAGATTTTAGCTCATTTTTCAGTGTAGTGAATCTAGTGTAAATCTCTTGAAAGGTTTCTCCATATTTCATAGCAAAGTTCTCATACTGAGAGTACAGTAGAGATCCTCTAGATCTCTTTAACTGAGTTGTTCCTTCGTGAGCCACCTACAGTGTGTCCCAAATTTGATTAGTAGTGGCACAACCTTGGATTCTGTTGTACTCATCTGGACCAAGTCAACAAATAAGGCATCTTTTTGGATTTAGCATTCTTCTCCCACTTATTCAAGTCCTCAGCAATGCAATCCGCTCTTGTCTTTGGCATATCTACTCCTTCAGCATTTTTCTTCAAGGTAGCCAGTGGAATATCAGTGACAATGTTCCATAGATCATAGTCCTCTCCTTGAATGTGATCTCTCATTCTTTTCTTCCACCAAGAGTAGTACTGGCCATTAAAGAGTGGTGGCTTAGCAGTGGATTGTCCTTCCCAGTTTCCAGATGGTGCACTCATCTTGATCTTCTCCTAAGGTGTTAGCCTCTTCAAGGACAACCTGCCCTGATACCAATTGAAGTTTTATAATTCAATACCACACAAGAGGGGGTGATTTGTGTGGTGTCCAATATTTCGGGTGCACAGATTATAAAAGGGCCTAATTCTTCTATGTGCTCCTTATATTACTGTTGTGGAATAATAAATACGGAAAGTAAAGGACACAAGTATTTTTAAGTGGAAAATACCTGGCTCAAAATGTAAAAAAATCACGACCTACTACCCAGTAGGATTTTTTCCAACACTTCACTAAATCACTGAGCCAAAAATAGCATTTACAAAACTCTTTGTAAACCTAAGGATATCCTCTACCCTTTGTGGAAACCAACCTCTAGCTGTTGTGACAATTTCAAGTTAACTCTAGCTTAAATACAACACTCAAAGTACCTAGTACAATTGCCTATAGGTAAAGCTGAAAGGTACAACTCAAAATCCCTACTACAATGAAACTAGAATAAAAGACAGGCACTTGGAACTGGTTTTTCTATCTGGTTCATGTAGCTTCAGGTTCGTACACTTGAATCACACGCGAATTGCTTGCAAAATGCCTTGCTATTTTGCTCTCAACTCACGTTTAACTTCAGTGTTTGTGTGTGCCTGTACAATGAGAACATCCTGCAATATATAGAGTGAGTAGAATGAGAAATAACTAGAGTTCTAGTTATCTTCAACTCCTAAATCCTCCCTTATCTAGGATAGAGTTCTTTTCGAGGAAGGAGTACTTCTCCTTATCACTTATGCAACCTTTTCGTTCAGGAGATATCAGATATAATCACTTAAGCCTCTCCTTCACGTACATGCCTTGTGCTTGAATCTGCATGTGTCTGTTTACACTATGTATGGACTTGGTTCATGCTTGAGTTCCTTTGTCAATCATCAAAACAAATTTCACTTAGGCCAACAGTTTGATTTTGGGGAAACATATAAATTGCACCTATTATTTACTTAGAATATAAAAGTGGAGGAGTTGCCGGTGGCAGTTCCAACAAGAAGACGTTAGAGAAAGAGGGCGGGGGACATCCATAAAAAAAGTTGAAATTTATTTACTCAAATTTTTTATTATTATCTAAGCTCAAATGCGACGTGTCACAATTTTATTGGTCACTTTGTCATGTCATTCGTGTGTGAATTTCACGCATCATCTTTTTTTCATTAGATGTTAGTGAATTGCCTAATAGGCACAATAGAGCCTTTGTTCAGGTGTTCAATAGGAACAACCTTTAGTTCTAGTGTTGAAATGAAACATTTGAACAAGTTTAAGGGGTTGCATATGTATTCATCCATGCATTAGTAATATATATGATAAGAGAGAGCAACACTGACCTTCAACTAAAATACATGCACGAAATTGGACAGGGATTTATATGTTGTTATTCAAACTGTATTACTGTAATAAATAATGAAGTAATAAAATTTCTGAAATAGAAACAGAAACAAAAAGTTAGTAACAACAGAATGTCAAAATAATATCTGAAAATAATTTCGGAATAAATCGAGCACACTAAATTCACAGTATGTCCTTAAGGAAACTATTCCCCTCAAGTACCCAAGGTGCTGGAATATTATACTCCCAGGATAGAATGATTTTAACTCACCAGTGTATTGGTACAAAAACTCTGATGAACTGTGAACCACTTAATGGATGTAAACCACACTAGAATAGATTTGTGCAGAAGAATAAGAAGTCTTGAAGTTCAGAAAATTCGTAAGGAAAAATATAAGGAATCAAACGCATTTATAGCCAATGGAAGTATTGTCTCTGAAAGTTCATCACTCTTCAGAACAGTCACTTGAAAACGAGAGGGAAATTTAAATAAAAAATCCAGGAAGAAAGTGAATTGGGTCGCGCACGGAATCCAGTTCGGGTTGGATATTTGGCTAATTTAATTAATATTTTATTAAATAATTAAAGAAATTTTGTCCAAAAGATTAATCAACCAATCGTTGACCAAATCAGAATCAGAATCCAAATCCGAATCCGAAGTCGAAGCTGAAGCTGAGTCGAGCGAGCGAGCAACGACGACACGAGGATTGACTTCTTCTTAACTCTTTAAGAGCTAGAAGAAGGGAAATTGTATATATACCCATAAAAAGTCTTTTCCTCATCCAAAATGAGACAATGTCCCTTTGCCAAGGAGGAAAATTCAAATATTTCATTTGCCCTCCATTTCCCATTCACCTTTTATTTTAAGCTACCCAAGCTTTAACCCAACAATTCCCCACATGAATGAGGAATGTCTATAAGACAAAGGAATGCCGGACGAGTGTGTGATTTACATGCAAGAATTAATTGCATATGGATAAGTAGGTTTTCCTTTGAACTTTACATAGTGAAATTATATCGGATATACTCAGTCAATCGGTAGATTTGATATCTTTGAATCATCGAGCTTTGTTGTATACTGATAAGTAGGGATTTTGACCGTTTATTTGCTCTCTTTTACTTGTGTTTTAGCTAGAAAATGCTTAAATGTATCCCGAGAACTAATGAAATGAGCTTTCTTGCAGGAATATTGGGAAACGAGCCAAAAAAGTAAAAATCAACTCAAAAAGGAGTCAAAGTTGGACAAGGACAAAAATAGGGCAAAAGTGATTATTGTGCGCACCGCACAATACTCTGTGCGGCCGCGAACAATGAAGGATCCCTTTCAAAGTGGCTTAAGAGCATGCGTACCGCATAATTCTAGTGCAGCCATTGAATAAAGGTTTAGAGACTTGGAAATTTGAGTAATTAAAGCTGTGCGGACAACACAAGTATTATGCGGCCGCATTCACTATTATGCCGACTGCAGAGGAGCAGATTCATAGAACCTCGAGCTGAAGGTGTGCGGACCGCATGAATATTTTGCGACCGTAGAAGCCAATGTGCAGCCGCACTCACTTTTGTGCAGTCCACAAAGTGAAGTCCAGATCCCAGGTCAAGCCAAGTGTGCGGCCACACTCAGAAATGTGTTGTCGGCACAACTAGATGAAGTGCAGCCGCATCTCATTTTTATGCGACCGTAGAAGACCCTGTTGACCAGTCAAACTCAGAGTATGGACTGATCTCAGAATTGTGCGGTCGCACAACCTCCGCAGGGGCATTTTTGTCAGATATTTTCAGCTTAAAATAGGACCTTTTGTCATTTTTAAGTTAAGTTTTGTTTTTGTAAGAGCACCTGGCCGTTTTGCTTTACTTCTTTTAAGTAATTTTGAACTATATTTGTCTCCAAACACTAGATTTTCATCCGATAATTAATTATTATGGATTCTATCTTTATTTCTTCTTTAATTTCTTCAATTTTCATGAGTAGCTAAAGTTTTAGCTAGGGTTGTGACCCAACCCTAGTGTGGGTATTTGATGAGTGTTTGAATGAGGACTTTTTTGTGATTGAGTTAGTGAAAGCCTAGTTCTTGCTAGAACTCAAGGATTAATGGTTGCAAATACTGATTCATGCCTAATTGACTTAGCCTCTACTTGAGAAAGAGAGACTAAGTCTAGAAAACTTGGCTAACAAGAAATTAGGGTGAACTTAAGAAATTAATGGCCCCGATTAAAGGGTTGAATCTAGAGATAGTAAGACCCGACTTGAGCTATTATCACTTGTATTGTGCAATACCCATTTGGACTTGATAAAGCCAAATTGGGCAATATCACTCAAACTACCAAGAGATATAGAGTGAGTATCCGAGTGTGATTGCTATATTACGACCCCGACTAATCAAACTTCCCCTAGCGTTTACAACCCATTAGGTAGCCACCTAGGTGGAAGTCACGACCCCAGATCTTTTTATCATTTGAAAAACAACTCAAAACCAAAAATATTGTCCTTAGTTTTTAATCTTGCATACAATAGAACAAAGTAGAATTAGAAAAACAACCAATATTGTGGAAGTGTAATTTGAGTCAAAACATACAATCAAACTAGATATACACCTAATCCCATATTCTAACTCCCTGTGGATTTGATCCCGACCTTTGTTGGGTTTATTATTGCACCGACCGCCTCACTACTTAATTGTGGTGTGGGTTTGGCCGCGATCAATTTTTGGCGCCGTTGTCGGGGAGTTAAACGGATTTAGCTATATATCTAGGTTTTTGTTTGTTTCATCTTTCTTTCCTTCCGAGTCACTAATTCTATTTTGAATTTCTTTTAGGTACGGAATGGATCTCAACAACGAGCCCATCGGAAATGTGCTAGTGGGGGAGGAGGTAGATGATGATCAAGGAGATGAGATGAATCTCGAATCTCAAATAAACAGGCAAGGCTGACCGCCTCATGATAATATCCCAAACCCTCCCCCACCTCCACCAAGAGCAGCGCACCGGGTGTTGTCGAACGAGGGTTTATGCAAGTGCAATAGTCCCGCCCTGAATTAGGGCGGGCAACTTCCAAATAACCAACGTGATGCTTACACTACTTGAGCAACAGGGTTTCTTCACCGGAGCTCCAAGCCAAAATGCTTACAAGCGTCTCAAGGGGTTCGTCGATACTTGTTAGGGGAGCAAGCAAACAAATGTTCCGAGGATGCACTACGATTGAGGTTATTTCCCTTTTTGGAAAGGATATGGACTGGTTGAGAAATTACCCAATCATTCCATCCACACTTGGGATGAGTTGGCCGAAAAGTTCATTGCCAAATTCTTCTCTCCGGGGCACATGGCTACACTAAGGGATGAAATTCTAGCGTTCAAGCAAGAGCCCAATGAGCCATTTCACGAGATTTGGGAAAGATATCGTACCACGATCAAAGAATGCCCGAACAATGATATGACCGAGGCCATGATCCAACAGACCTTCTATAGGGGGATCAACACAACAAATTAGTGTGTGGTAAATCAACTCGCTGGGGGTAACTTTATGAACATGCCTTATTATGAAGCTTGTGAAATTTTGGATGAGATGGCGGATACCTCCTCGGCGTGGCAAAGTAGGGCCAATGTTCCTCAAGGTGACCCAAATGTTATTCACCTACACAAGGAGCTACATGATCAAGATCAAGCTATTACGGAGTTGACAACCACAATGAACCAATTGGCCAAGGTTCAGCTTTAACAGGTTCAAGGACCGAAACAAATGAATGCTATGGAATGGGTGAACATGATGGTGAACAAGAGACGGCAAAGAGGTCAACAAGTACAAAACCATCCGGAATAATTTGAGCAAGATAATAGTGGGTATGATCAAGGTGATTCGTATAATGAGCAAGATGAAGAGGTTCAATATGTCAACAATTATCAAGGTCAAATAAACAATGCTCCAAGTCAACAACAATGGAGATCACAAGGAAACCAAGGGAACTGGAACAACCAAGGCCACCAAGGAAATTGGAGTGGTGGAAACAACAATAACAATCAAGGCAATTGGGGAAATAACAATAATCAAGGCAATTGGAGTAACAAGTGAACCAAGGCAATTGGGGAGGTAATAATCAAAGCAATTTGGGAGGCAACAATCAAAGCAATTGGGGAGGCAACAACAATCAAGGGGGTTAGAACCACAACAATCAAGGGAATTTGGGGTCGGGCTTTCAGAGGCCTCTGATGTATCAACAACCAAAAAACCCACCACTATATCCGTCACAAGGTCCTAGTTCTTCCAATAGTGAAATAGGACGGATTGAAAATATTTTTAAGCAAATGATGGAGAAAATACCGACTCGGATGCTCAATTGGCCTCCCACAACACCTCTATCCGCAATTTGGAGGTTCAACTTTGCAAAATTTCTCAAGCTTTAAATACTTGCCCTAAGGGGGCACTACCTACTGATATGGTAGTGAACCCAAAGGGTGGGAACAATATGAGGCATGCAATAGCTGTAACAACAAGAAACGAGAGAGACAGAGTTGCAAGTACCTCCAACCAAAGAAGAAATGTGGATGATGATGTGTTGGTTCAAGAAGATGATATGACAAGCAATGATGTTCAAGCCAATGAAGAGGTGAGGATTGACATTAAATAAAGTGTGGAGGAGACACAAGAAGATGTGAACCTGTCTAGGGAGCACATGATAGACATACCGGATCTGGTAGTGCAAAAGGCCAAGGCACCCTTGCCAAGGCCTCCTCCTACATATCCTTAAAGACTCGCAAAGCAAAATAATGAGAATCAATTCAAGAAATTTATTGATATGATGAAGAGTTTGTCCATAAATGTGCCTTTGGTTGAAGCCTTAGAATAAATGCCGGAATATGCCAAGTTCATGAAGGACTTGGTAACAAAGAAGAGATTAATGAACTGTGAAACAATAAAAATGACTCATCAAGTGAGTGCTATTGTGCACTCCATGACTCCAAAGTTAGAAGATCCCGGTGCCTTCACAATCCCATGCACTATTGGGAGTGCTAATTTTGCCAAAGCCTTATGTGATTTGGGGGAAAGCATTAACTTGATGCCCTACTCTGAGTTCAAAAATTTGGGATTGGGAAACCAAGACGCACATCGAGGAGGCTACAAATGGCGTATCGGACATTTAAAAGACCATTGGGGATAATTGATGATGTGCTAGTTCGGTTTGACAAGTTCATCCTTCCCACAGACTTTGTGATCCTTGACTATGAGGTTGACTACGAGGTGCCTATTATCTTGGGGGATACCTTTCCTTACTACTGGGAAGAATTTAGTGTATATGGAAGCCGATGATCTCACCTTCTGGGTGGGTGATGAAAAAGTGGTATTCCGTGTATGCAAATCAATGAGGCAACCAAATAGCACCGAAGTTTGTTCGTTCGTTCGTGGATCTAGTGACCGAAGTAATTGTTCATGACACAAGTGTTGTGATAAATGTTGAGGATACCTTGGAAGCGGTGTTGTTAAATCATGATGAGGATGAGACAGAAGGCTTTGTAGAATGTGTCAATGCTTTGCAAGGAATGGGGTCATATACTTATGAGCCCCAAAAACTTTCCTTGGATCTTGAGAACCGGAAGGCTCCACCAACAAAGCCCTCAATCGAGGAGCCTCCCACCCTGGAGTTAAAGCCTTTGCCTTCACACCCCAGGTATGAGTTTCTTGGCCTTTGTTCCACTTTACCTGTTATTCTTTCTTCGTGCTTAACTAATATACATGTAGATTCTACCTTAGCGGTGCTCCAAAGGAGGAAGAAAGCAATAGGTTGGACATTGGCAGATATTCGAGGTATAAGCCCCGCCTTTTGCATGCACACGATATTCCGGAGGAGGATGCCAAACCCTCCGTGGAACATCAAAGAAGATTGAATGAGGCTATGCAAGAGGTAGTGAACAAAGAGACTATCAAATGGTTGGATGTCGGGGTTGTGTACCCCATTTATGATAGTTCATGGATCTCGCCAGTGCAATGTGTCCCAAAGAAAGGGGGCATGACAGTGATAACAAATTAAAAAAATGAATTGATCCCTATAAGAACTGTCATCGGGTGGAGAGTGTGCATGGACTATAGGAATCTCAACAAAGTTACTCGAAAAGACCATTTTCCGCTTCCATTTCTTGATCAAATGTTGGATAGGTTGGCTGGACGTGCTTTTTATTGCTTCCTTGATGGATAATCCGACTATAACAAGATTTTTATTGCTCCTGAAGACCAAGAGAAGACCATTTTCACTTGTCCCTATGGCACTTTCGCATTCTCGTGGATGCCATTTGGGTTATGCAATGCACCGATGACTTTTCAACAGTGTATGATGATCATCTTCACCAATATGGTGGAGGACTTTCTTGAGGTTTTCATGGACGATTTTTCTGTGGTGGGGAATTCTTTTGAAGAGTTCTTGGACAATTTGGACAAGGTATTAGCATGATGTGAGGAAACTAACTTGGTTTTGAATTGGGAGAAGTGTCACTTCATGGTCGAGGAAGGTATTGTCCTCGGTCACAAGATTTCCAAGAATAGTATTGAGGTTGATAAAGCAAAAATTGAAGTGATTTCCAAAATCCATCCCCTACTTACGTGAAGGGAGTGAGGAGATTTCTAGGTCATGCGGGATTTTACCGCCGGTTTATCAAGGATTTTTCTAAGGTGGTAAACCCCTTGTGCAAACTTTTGGAGAATGATGCCAAGTTCCATTTCAATGAAGATTGTATGAAGGCATTCGAGTTACTCAAGTATAAGTTGACTGCCACTCCTATTATCACCACACCAAATTGGAGCTTACCTTTTGAGCTCATGTGTGATGCAAGCGATGTGGCGGTTGGAGCGGTACGTATTAACAAGATTTTTCATCCAGTCTACTATGCCAGTAAGACCATGAACGAGTACCAAGTCAACTACACTGTGATGTAGAAAGATCTCTTGGCTATGGTCTTTGCTATGGAGAAGTTCCGCCCGTACTTGATGGGTAAGAAGGTGATTTTTCACATCGACCATGCGGCATTTCGATATTTGATGATCAAGAAAGACTCTAAGGAAAGATTGATGCGGTGGGTACTTCTTTTACAAGAATTTGATCTTGAGATCCAAGACCGCAAGAGGAGTGAAAACCAAGTGGCGGACCACTTGTCCCGATTGGAGAAGGAGGGGAGGCCACATGATGGCCTTGAGATGAATGATTCATTTCCTGACGAGCAACTCCTATCCAATTCTATGACCAGGATGCCATGGTTTTCCGATTTGGACAATTATCTTGTGAGTGGTATTGTACCTAATGATTTCTCTTCAAACCAAAGGAATAAGCTCAAACGGGACTACTTGGACTACTATTGAGATGATCCCTATCTCTTCAAAATTTGTATCGATGGTATGATCCGAAGGTGTGTACCAGAAGAAGAACAATTGGGAATTCTTGAGGCTTGCCACTCTTCTCCATATGGTGGTCACCATGGTGGTGCAAGAACAACTACAAAGGTATTAATTTGCGGATTCTATTAGCCTACTCTCTAGAAGGACTCTAGCGATCTCGTCAAGCATTGTGATGAATGCCAAAGAGCCGGTGGGATTTCCAAGAATGAGATGCCCCTCACCACCATCTTAGAGATTGACATTTTTGATGTGTGGGGCATTGATTCATGGGTCCATTTGTGATCTCATGTGGGAACACTTATATATTGGTGGCCGTGGATTATGTGTCACATTCGGTTGAAGTCGTGGCTTTTCCCAACAATGAAGCTCGGAGTGTGGTAGCATTCTTGAAGAAGAACATATTCACAAGGTTTGGTAATCCAAGGGACATTATTAGTGATGGGGGATCGCACTTTTGCAACAAATATTTTGATACTTTACTCTCCAAGTATGGTGTCACTCACAAAGTGTCGACCCCCTATCATTCTCAAACAAGTGGACATGTTGAAGTATCCAACCAGAAGATCAAGAGTATTTTGTCAAAGACTGTGAATGCCAACCGGACAGATTGGTCGAAGAAACTTGATTATGATCTTTGGGCTTTAGGAAATCTTAGAAAACACCAATTGGTATGTCTCCGTATCGGTTAGTGTTGGGGAAAGCTTGTCAGCTTTCGGTGGAAATTGAGCACAAGGCTATGTGCGCATTGAAGAAGCTTAATCTTGAGTGGGATGTAGCTGCCAACTTAAGGGTGGAGCAATTGAATGAGCTTGATGAGTTCCGGTTCCATGCATATTCAAGTTCATCCTTGTATAAGGACAAGATGAAGTACCTCCACGACAAGTATATCCAGAATAAAGAATTCAAAGAAAGCGATCTTGTGCTATTGTTCAATTCTCGGTTGCGAATGTTTCCGGGAAAGTTAGAATCCAAGTGGAGTGGCCCATTTGAAGTTGTGCATGTGACACCCTTTGGTGCCCTAGACCTGAAAAATAAGAACAATGAAGTGTTTAGAGTCAATAGGCACCAGGTGAAACATTATCTTTGTAAGGTTGATGATGGCCACGTTATGGCGTTGCTTCATTTCAAGTGATTGATGGCAACCTGCATCGTGCCACGGCGTTAAATCAGGCGCTTTTTAGGAGGCAACCCATGTTTCTTTTCATTTTCTTATTTTTCTTCTTTTAGATAGGCTTTGTGTTACGCCCCAACCTCAGGGAGCGTGACCGGGCCTCAACCGAGTGCAGGGGAGAGATCAGATATGTATATATAAACGTTGTTAGTTCATTTTCCATTACATTCCTTATGCCATAGTTAAGTTTCCAAAAATCCATACAGTTTACAATTTAGTGATAAAAGAATTTCAAAATACAACATAATCCCGTAACCCATCTGATACCCATACATAACCCACACAAACGGCTACAGAGCCTCTAATGATATAAAAGATAATTATGACAATGCCGACAACAAGGCCCCGACTATACCTCAAAATGTGGTAACTTATACAAAAGAAGAACTACATGACCCCTGGAAGAAATGGGGGCTCACCAAGACTGCCATGAGTAGAGAGAGAGAACCACTATATGCGATCGGCGCTATCTACGATGGAACCACCTACATCCATTCAAAGATGTAGCGCCCCCGACAAAAGGGGCGTTAGTACTGTCGAATAGTACTAGTATGTAAAGGCAAACACCAATCTTAGTAGAATGAACAGTGAAACTAAGAGAAGGCAGTCATAATAATCAATAAGAGCTTCACAGAAATATAATAGAAACACCAAGTAAGGATCACATAGTTTCCGATTCAATTTTCCATCTTTTTAGGTAGATATCTTAGTGCCAAGTGCCATAACTTACCATGCCACCGTGTTCTACACGGAGTCCGGTCTCGGCCCGACCGGCTAAGCCATATCACGTGAGACATCATCCATATACACAATTTAAATCAATAAATCCAGCACAAGTACCACTATGTGCACGACATGGTGTCCGATCACGGCTCGATCGGCTAAGCCATATCACTTTATACATCACCTCTTTTAATTATTCAACTCAATTCACATTTCTTCCCCATCTTTCATTACATGGCACAAGCAGCTTCATTTATTAAGTCGTTCTTGGCACTTGGACACATTTTACAATTCAAATCTTTCCCTTTTTATACGTTCAAATAACAATATCAACCATGACAATAAGTCCTATCATATAAGGAATTGCACACATGAGGGAAGGAGCTTGGAAAATCATAATCACACGGAGGCCTTTCATACAAATTAGGTTAGCAAGCTTTATTTAACTCTTGACACGAATTCTTAACCTTTCTTAACTCTTACTCCTTACTTCAAATACATTCTCAAATAGCATGATGACATGGTAAACATTTAGAACAATTATGGTACATAAATGTTTCAACACGACACATTAAGGCAACCAATTCTAGTATGATCAAGTCGGGAACTTACACCAAATATTCGGACACCAGTGGCTTGATTCTAAGAAGGAGAGAGTTAGCCATACATACCTTAACTGAATTTTCCTTAATTCCTACAACAAGTCCCGTAACCCTTAGCACCTTCAATCTATTTAACAATGTAGCACAATTGAACTCATAATTAGTAAAACAATCATAGTCCTAGCTCACTTGAGCATTATATCAAATATTATGTTTTTATTAAGGTTCCATGGTCCCTTTCTAGTGAAAGATTACCCCAACCCATTCCCCATTCTTTACTATCTTTGTTTTAACACTCCCCCACATACCTTAGGATCACATGCATGCAAAGTAACCATCGTTATTCCCATAAATTACCTCACTAATGGCCAATTATAGCTACATTATGGAATTAAGAGCTTGGGTGATAGAAGCTTACCTCTTGGGAAGGAGACGTATGTGGCTTTCTTGCTAATCTTCAAGGTTTTTTGGCAAGGATTGAAGAATAATTGATGAAGACCACTTCCTCTTTCTATGATCCCTTTCCCACACTCTAAACTATCAGAAAAATATGCTAAAAATGGCCTAAGGGGGGTGTTTTAACGGAATGGGGGTCGGGTTTTAAATTAAGAAAATGGGTGACCGACACAGGTAAGTTTTGCACCGACTAGGTCAACCTATAAATAGGACCTCCATGCAATACTCAAATTTTCCCATCTCTGAGCTATGAAACCCTAGCTAGAACAATGCATTCAATCTCAAACTTCAAGCATTCTATATATGTAGATTCTCACCTGCATTCCTCATTACTGGTATGTTCATTACATCTTTAGATTTTTCAATGTTTTTATTTTATTTTTCTTAATTTTTTTCTCTAATTTAGGGTTAGTTCATGCCTAAAAATATCAATAGTTAGTCAATTTTTGCTTAGAATCATGAGGGTAATATCTGAACTGTTAATTGGGTCGTGGGTAAATAGTTAACCATGTTTAATTGCTAAAATTTTGCCCTAGATTGAGAAAAGTGAAATAAACCAGAAGTCAGTGCCCATAATTTTTGAATTGTGCGGCCACACACATTTTTGTCCGGTCCGCACAAGTAGGAGTTAGGGTAAAATTGATGTGTGATTTGTGCGGATCACACCCATAATTATGCGGTCTACAGTGGAATTGTGTGGTCCGTAGAAAAATTATGCGGTCCGCACTGTTGAATGATCAGAGACCCCAGTAGTCTAAACCCGGGGTTGTGCAACCGCACTTACTTTTGTGCGGTGCGCACTTGTGGTTGTGCGGCCGCAATGAAAATGTGCGGTCTGCACTGATCAAAGAACATATATTCTGAATCTGAGGGTTGTGCGGCCGCACTCACTTTTGTGCAGTTCACACTTGTGGTTATGCGGTCGCATTGTGAAATTTTGCGGTCCGCACTCGGCTGTCCGCGGCTGCACTCACTTTTGTGTGGTCCGCACAACATTTTCTGAGTCTGTTTTACTGCAACTTTTTAATAGACATTTGTGTACACTTTGAGCTTTCATTCTAACTGATTCCTATTGCTATGTGTTGCAGATAATAGTTAGATCTCGTGACAGAGGTGATGCACTAAAAGGGAGGGGTGAGCCCTCCCAGGGCCGAGGCCGAGGCAAGAGTAACCTACCACTTGCCGTCCAGAAAATCATAAACAAGAAAGCAACTGCTAGCAGACCTCCTGGCTCCTCGGACACCAGTGAATATGCCCCGTCTAGGGAAACCTCCGAGGGTCACTATGTGGAGACCTGAAATCCAATCCCATCCACCATAATCCACATGGCTCTATCAACTGCGCAATAAGCCTACGGACAGCTACTCCGCTAGTTTTGATGTAGGAAGCAAAAGTTCCAAGCCCTCCTCTTCACCTCCTCCTCCCAAACCAATCAATGTAGATGATGATGATGATGATGATGATGATGATGATATACCAGATGATGGAAGGGGAGGTGACACTCGTGTGGGTGGCCTTGAGAGGACAAGGAGGAGGGAGATGTGGGAGGACAAATTCGTTAGCCTGATGTCCTTCAACAGATTCCGAGAATTATGGCCCCAAAGATCGCTCACGCTGGAGCGACAATTTTTGATGAAGGACTTGGACATTCATAATACAAATGTCCTCAGATAGATCTATGATAGAAAAGGATGGAAATGGTTTACCCAAGATTTACTCGATGCAAATGAGCACCTGATTAAAGAATTTTATTCCAATGTGGCTCATATAAAAAAGGGTACCAAGGTAACCAAAGTGAGAAATCTGAAAATCCGAATTGACCCAATTGCTCTGAACAAATATGTGGGGTTTGAAGAAGTGGAGGTCGTACAATACTTGGAAAAACTTGCTTTGGGAGAGGCTGCTAGGCCATGGTTAGCAGAAATTCTGGCAGCTCAGGACCATCACCTTCGTGGCTCACAGTAGGGGTCCCCGTAGTCTGGGCCACCCTAAATTTTGAGGAAAAAGGGTGGCAGACATTTGTATGTAGCAGAATTGACCCGTGCTTGAATGAGAACATCCTGCACCTTCCCCGAGTAGTCTTGGTGGCTTCAATTATGGATGGGTATCCAATAAATGTGGGGCCACCATGTCCACCAACATTACCTTAGCCACCAGAAAGATGAGAGATCATATCCTTACCCCATCTTCCTCACTAAATACTTCAATGATCAACAGGTGGAGCCGAGGCCATTTGATACAAAAGTAAAGGCCAAGAAGCCTTTCTCATGGTACCACCTTTAGGATGCTAACAACCTGAAGTTAAAGGGTAAGGCAACTACTTCCACTGGCCAGTCTGAGGAGCCAAGGGTAGTAGTTGTTGATTCATCTACTCGGCCTTCCAAAGCTGCCATGCCTTCTACAGTAGCCATGCTACCACCCTCTTCATCCAGGCCATCAACCCATTTATCAGTACCAACTTCAGCCACCTATCCATAGACTGCGCTGTGAGTCTCCCAGACATTGGCGAGTCTCAACAACTGGATGTAGGCAGCTACTTCAAAGTTGTCTGACATATCCAGTGATGTTGCAGCACAGTCCTCTGCCCCAGAAGCCCCATAGTTACCTACATCAGTGGAGGAAACTTTGAAGAAGATTTTGGACAACCAGAAGACCATAATGGATACCCTGGTGGAACATGGGCAGGTCGTTGAGGAGTTGAGGAAGCAAACAAAGAAGATGAGGAAGTCTCATGCGTCAAAGAAGTCGGTGGAGAAGTTGAGACAGGTTGTTGCCAAGATTTTATCTGTCGGAGATCTACCATTAGACCTACTCATGGAGATAGCAGCCCCAACAGCATATGCAACACCAGAGGCATTTGAGGAAGCAACCGGCCAGTCTGAAGAGTCGGATGCTACTGCCCACACTATTGAGAAGATGATCCAGATGCTCAGCAACCCGGTTTTCCCTCAGCCAGGTGATGATGAGATTCAGCTTGAGGAGGCTGAGGGTATTGAGGATACTATGCAGACCGACGGTGCTGGAGATGTCATGCAGACCACTTAGGGAGTTCTCTTAACTCTCTACCCTTCCTTGTTCTTATTTTTTGTTAAGCATTGAGGACAATGCTTATTTTTCATTTGGGGGTGGTCTATTTTGATACTGATTGAGACATTGATTTTGGCATGTAATAACTCTGATACTAGTCTTTCTTTAATCTTTATTTTATCTTTGGTATGTATATAATCTTCTTTTATATTTATTTTCTCTTTGGTGTGTATATATTATTCCCTTTCGTTTGATGTATATATTCATTTTACTTCGGCTTGTATATTCATTTATCTTGCTTTCTGTAGTTTGTTTCATAGCTTCTTTAGTTTGTCTTTCATAGTAGTATAAATTCTTATTTACTTTAGTAGTTTCTTTTGAATTTGCTAGATTTTTCTTAGGCTTTAGTGAACAATAAGCCTTTGATTTTCTTAATGCCACAGTTCTTTTCAAAGGTGGGTATTGTGTAAACCGGGTGGCTCTTACCAACGATGGATGGCGTGACAACCTTCTTATGGGATTGAGTTAGTTTTTGATGTTTAGGTAAAAACAAATAGTAGTAATGAATAAAAGGACTCGATCATGTTTCACTTGGTACCAACACACTTAACTATGCGCTTATGATTAAAAACAAGTTTTTGTATAGAAATAGCTCTAGTTAGTGACCTTGTGAATCTTGTGTTGACTTAGGTAATCATCTGATGGTTTAGTTGAACCGTATAGATTTTCAATCTTGAATGCGGTTGTTGTGGGCCCTCGACTTCTTTATCTTTAACAATATGGTTGTGTGAGAGGTGAGGTGTTTTGTTACAAGTCCAAGTGCCCGTCCGAATGGTCTAGAACTTTCCCCGAATGTGTTTCTAGGCGAAATTCTAAGTTGAGAAGTGATTGTAGGCTCTCCTTGGCCCGTTTTGTAACCTTGCATGGCCCACCAATGATATCATTCTTAGTAAACCATTTTGGGCCTAAAGCCTTTCTCTTCAATAACCACATTACAAGCCTTTAACCGTTTTATAATGACCCTCTCTTGGCACACAACTTTTCTTTAGCACTCATGTGATTCAAATGGCAAGAACATAAGTTTGGGGGAGAGAAGGGGAGTTTAAACATGGTTTCAAGGCACAAAAAGACAAAAGAAATGATAAAGAGAAAAGGCAAATAAAAATAAAGGAAGAACAAAGAAAAACACAAAAAGAAAGTGAATAATGTGAAAGGATTGAAAAGATGCAAAAGAAAGAAAAAGTGCAAAGCATGGAGAAAGCAAAGAAGGAGATCCTAAATAACATGGCTAAGAAAGAGTGATGTCAAGTCTCTCTAATCCCCCTAAGGGAAAAGAAAATGATTCAAGAGTCGGCAAAATATGAGCAAACAAGAGAATATGAAGTTCTAAAGGAAATATGAACTGATTCCAATCCGATATTACCCTCCTTAATCTAAAAGCCTTCATTACATGCTGAAAAAGCTTTACATGATTTCAAGCCAAGCAATCTTACTTTAGTGGTGATTACATGAGGGGCAAGCATATGGTAATTAGAGCCGGGCTTGTGACATTCTTTTGAGAGTGATGAGCGAGTCTTCCTCAAGTCATTGTTTTGAATTCTTCATCCATGAGAGAGATGAGCCTCCGGAGAGTATAGGAGGAGATGTTTGGGATCCACAACGACTTGCATGAAAGTGCGAGCTTCCTTGATGATCAAAGTCAATCCTTGATGCTCGAGTGTCACATTAGAGCCACTTGTGCTTCAATTTTAAAAATCATAGGCTTGTTAATGATTCATGAGCGTGTGGGTAATTGTTGGTCCCAGTTGATTTGTGTTTTGACTTAACTTAGGACAGTAGAAATATCTCTTTTTATAATGGAGGTGGGAATTGCCTTAAATGTTTGAGGACAAGCAAATACTTAAGTTTGGGGAGTTGATAAGTAGGGATTTTGACCGCTTATTTGCTCTCTTTTACTTGTGTTTTAGCTAAATAATGCTTAAAGGTATCCCGGGAACTAATGAAATGAGCTTTCTTGCAGGAATATTGGGAAACGAGCCAAAAAAGTAAAAATCAAGTCAAAGTTGGACAAGGACAAAAATAGGGAAAAATGCTTATTATGTGGACCGCACAATACTCTATGCGGACGCAAACAATGAAGGATCCCTGTCAAAGTGGCTTTAGAGTATGTGGACCGCATAATTCTAGTGCGGCCAAAGAATAAAGGTTCAGACACTTGGAAATTTGAGTAATTAAAGTTGTGCGGACCACACAAGTATTGTGCAACCCAGAAGTCAGTGTGCGGGATCATTCACTATTATGCGAACCGCAGAGGAGCACACTCAGAGAACCTCGAGCTGAAGATATTCGGACCGCATGAATATTGTGCGGTCACAGAAGCCAGTGTACGACCGCACTCAATTTTGTGCGGTACGCAAAGTGAAGTCCAGATCCCAGATTAAGCCAAGTGAGCGGCCGCACTTAGAAATGTATGGTCCGCACAACTAGATGAAGTGCGACCGCATCTCACTTTTATGCGACAGCAGAAGACCCTGTTGACCATTCAAGCTCATAGTGCGGACCACACTCAAAATTGTGCGGCCGCACAACCTCTGCAAGGGCAATTTAGTTAGATATTTTCAGCTTAGTATAAATAGGACTTCTTATCATTTTTAGGTTTAATTTTGTTTTTGTAAGAGCACCTGTCCGTTTTTCTTTACTGCTTTAAGTAATTTTGTACTAGATTTTCATCAATTAGTTATTATGGATTCTATCTTTATTTCTTCTTTAATTTCTTCAATTTTCATGAGTAGCCAAATTTTTAGCTAGGGTTGTGACCCAATCCTAGTGTGGGTATATGATGGGTATTTGAATTAGGGTTTGTTTGTGATTGGATTAGTGATATTTATCCTAGTTCTTGCCAGAACTCAAGGATTAGTGGTTGCAAACACTGATTCATGCCTAATTGACTTAGTCTTTACTTGAGAAAGAGAGACTAAGTCTAGGAAAACTTGGGTAACAAGAAATTGGGATGAACTCAAGAAATTTATAGCCCCAATTAAAGGGTTGAATCTAGATATAGTAAGACCCGACTTGATATTATCACTTGTATTGTGCAATACCCATTGGACTTGAGAAAGCCTAATTGGTCAAAATCACTCAAACTACCGAGAGGTATAAAGTGAGTATCCGAGTGTGATTGCTATATTAGAAACCCGACTAATAAAACTTGCCCTAGAATTTACAACCCATTAGGTAGCCACCTAGGTGGAAGTCACGACCCTAGATCCGTTTATCATTTGAAAAATAACTTAAAACCAAAATGTTGTCTTTATTTTTTAATCTTGCATATAATAGAACAAATTAGAATTAAAACAACAACCAATATTGTGGAAGTGTAATTTTAGTCAAAACATACAATCAAACTAGATATACACCTAATCCCATATTCTAACTCCCTGTAGATTCGATCCCGACCTTCATTGGGTTTATTATTGCATCGACCGCCTCATTACTTAATTTTGGTGTGGGTTTGGCTGAGATCATATACCTAGACAACATAAGTCATACAATCAACCCTTAACCATCTATGGTTCTCACGGTTGTGTTCGTTTCATCCATGAACATCACATGGTTTCATGAGTACTTAGAGAATATGACTTTACTTTCATTCCTCTTGAAGCGGCTTACACTTCACACTCACATAGGTGATTTTAAATGTGTAATCCTATAGACACACTATCTGGTCATATCTTGCTAGACTTAGCAAATCAGTAAAAAGCTTTAATCTTTATTGACTCATCAAAAAACCTTAATGCTTTACCTTGATTTCTGACATTGTCTTTATCACGAGAATGGGTTGAGTTATTTGACAATGTTGAGCCGCCATTCATAAATTTGTTTGATCCCTTTAAACCTATCTCTTGGGATATCCATCCTGTTAGGTAGAGATACAACCATGATGACTTGTCCTAGGCCTTAACCCCATCCCCTTTGATGATCTTTCAACTGCCTGTCTAGATAGGCCTTTTGTAAGTGGATCCGACACATTATCTCCTGACTTTACATAGTCAATCGTGATAACACCACTAGAGAGTAGTTGTCTAATGGTATTGTGTCTCTGTCGTATATGACGAGATTTGCCGTTATACATAACGCTCCTTGCCCTACCTATTTCCTCTTGACTATCACAATGTATACATATAGGTGCCAAAGGTTAGGGCCAAAATGGAATATCTTCCAAGAAATTCCAGAGCCATTCAGCTTCTTCACCGGCCTTATCTAAAGCTATGAATTTAGATTTCATTGTAGAACGGGCGATGCATGTTTGTTTGGATGATTTCCAAGACACTGCTCCACCCCCAATTGTGAAAACATATCCACTCGTGGATTTAACTTCAAATGATCCAGTGATCCGATTTGCATCACTATATCCCTCAATCACGGAGGGATATTTGTTATAATGCAAAGCATAACTTTGAGTATGTTTCAGATACCCCAAAACTCGTTTAATTGCCTTCCAATATATTTGATTGGGATTACTTGTAATTTTGCTAATATCACATGTCATAACTGGTAGCATACAATTCATGATATACATCAAAATTCCCAATACTCTTGCATAGTCCAGTTGTGAGTCACTTTCACCTTCATTCTTTTGAAGTGCATAACTCAAGTCAACTGGAGTCTTGGAAATTTCGAAATCCAAATACTTGAACTTGTCAAGTACTTCTTCAATATAGTGAGACTGTGATAATGCTAGGCCTTGTGGAGTCTTGTGAATTCTGATTGCTAATATCACATCAACAATTCCTAAGTCTTTCATGTCGAATTTGCTAGCCAACATGCACTTAGTAGCATTTATATCTGTCATATTTTTGCTCATTATCAACATGTCGTCAACATATAAAAAAAACAATGACTTCATAACCTGGAAAGTTTTTAATGTAAACACATTTGTCACACTCGTTAATTTTAACCCACTTGGCAACATTGTTTGATCAAATTTGGCATGCCATTGTTTGGGTGCTTGTTTAAGTCCAAAAAGCGAATTAAAAAAGTCTGCACACTTTTGTTTTTTTTATCCGGAACCACAAAACCCTCAGGTTTCTCCATGTAAATTTCTTCCTCCAATTATCCATTTAAGAAAGCTGTTTTAACATCCATTTGATGGATTTCAAGACCATACACGGACGTCAGTGCCACTAGCACTCTAATATATGTTATCCTCGTTACTGGAGAATAATGTCAAAGTAATCAAGGCCTTCCTTTTATCTATAACCTTGACAACAAGTCTTGTCTTATATTTGTCAATAGTGTCATCATCTTTCATTTTTCGTTTAAAGATCCATTTCGAACCTAAAGGCTTATTTCCTGGAGGAAGATCAACCAATTCTCATGTATGGTTATCCAAAATTGATTGAATCTCACTATTGACTACCTCTTTCCAAAATGTTGAATCAGAAGATGACATAGCTTCTTTAAAAGTTTGAGGCTTGTTTTCAAGAAAAAATGTCTTTCACTTAACGACTCGCATTCAGTTTTATACGGATAGATGCTTTCAAAAAATTCAGAATTATTTGATTCAATTACCGTATTAACATGAATTTCAGGATTATCAGATTTAAGAACCAAAAACTGACATGCTTTATTGTTTGTAGCATATCCAATGAAAACACATCCATAGTTTTTGGTCTGATTTTTACCCTTTTCAGTAAAGGTACTTGTACCTATGCTAAACACCCCCACACTTTGAAATATTTCAAGTTGGATTTTCTTCCTTTCTGTTTTTCATATGGAATAGATTGCGTTTTACTGTGGGGTACTCTGTTGAGTATTCGGTTAGCTGTAAGGATAACTTCCCCTCCTCCCCCATTGGATTGACGTGTGTAGAAGGCAGTAGTTTGATGGATAATTCCATATTCCGAACATATTTCTGCAAACGGAGATTCATATTCTCCACCTCTATTACTTTTAATCATTTTAATCTTTTTATTCATCTGATTCTCCACTTTATTATTGTATTGCTTAAATGCTTCAATTGCTTCATCCTTAATATTAAGCAAATAAACATAACAATATCGAGTGCAATCGTCAATAAAAGTAATAAAATACTTTTTCCCACCTCGAGATGGTGTCGAATTCATATCACAAATGTCAGTATGAATTAAGTCTAAAGGATTTGAATTCCTTTCAACAGACTTATAAGGATGTTTTACAAACTTAGATTCAATACTTATTTGACATTTTGATTTATTCTCGAATTTAGGTTAATTAACTTCTGCAAGGTTTTGTAATTGACATATCCTAAACGAATATGCCATAAATCATTTGACTCCAATAAATAAGAAGAAGCTGGAATTTTATTCTTACTGTCAACAACCATTACATTGAGTTTGAAAAGGCCCTATGTGAGGTAGCCCTTTCCAACATACATTTCATTCTTGCTTACAACAACTTTTTCAGATACAAATACACATTTGAATCCATTCTTAACAACTAAGGAAGTAGAAACTACATTCTTCCTAATAGTAGGAACACGAAGTACGTTGTTGAGCGATAACACCTTGACGGAAGTCATCTTCAGGAATATCTTCCCATAACCTTCAATCTTGGTTGTGGCAGTATTTCCCATGGAAAGCTCTTCTCCGGGACCAATAGTGTAAGTTGCAAATTCTTCTTTGACAACACAAATACGTCGAGTGGCTCCAGAGTCAATCCACCACTCCTTCAAATTTCCAACTAGGTTGGATTTCGAAAGCATTACACATAGATCATCAATGTCATCATTCTTCTCCACTATATTGGCATGTTACTTCTTCTTATCCTTTTCCGGTAGACGATATTCAGGGGCTTTGTGGCCAGTTTTTCCATTATTGTAGTAGTTGCCCTTGAATTTCTTTTTGTTCTGCTCCTTCGTCTGTCCAGAAGACCTCTTCCTCTTCTTACTTTTTGGAGCAGTATCCTCAAAGATATTAGCTCCCATAATCGTTGAATTTTCACGAGACTTCTTCTCGGCTGTTTTGTTGTCTTCCTCAATCTTGATACGAATCAAAAGATTTTCCAACTTCATTTCTTTGCACTTGTGCTTAAGATAGTTTTTGAAGTCTCTCCACGAAGGAGACAATTTTTCAATCATTGCAGCCACTTGAAATGCTTCATTCACGACCATACCTTCAGTAATAAGGTCGTGAAAAATAAGTTGAAGCTCTTGAACTTGGGTTCCAACATTTTTGCTGTCTATCATCTTATAGTCTAGAAACTTGGCAACCACAAACTTTTTCAAGTATGCATCTTCAGTCTTGTACTTCTTCTCAAGTGCGTCCTATAATTCTTTTGAAGTATTCATAGCATTATAGACATTGTACAAGTCATCCTCTAAAGCACTTAGGATATAGCTTTTGCAAAGAAAATCTGCCTGTTTCACGCCTCAACACATAAATTTCTCGTTGTCCGGCATGTCCGCGGCAGGCACTAGAGGTTCTTCACTGGTGAATTTCTGCATGGTACTGGAGGTTCTTCACTGGTGAATTTCTGCATACCAATATGGTAAGCCAAAAGAACATCCTTTGCTGCCATCCTTTGAAGTTGGCTCCAGAAAATTTCTCCGGTTTCTTGGCCGGTGGAACAACAGTTCGGCTTGACGAGGTTGTCGTTCCGCAACAGTCGCAGAAGGATTTCCATTATCAATTGCCATTTCTCACTGTTAACAACAGAAGAGTTCAATTAATGGCAAAAAATGGAATAGTAAACAGTACTGTAATGAACAATAAACAGTACGTTTAAAACATAAAAATCGAAGTTTTTATATATTGTTTCATAACGGTGAAGTTTTTATGTTCTTTAAATCGTTCTGAATTTTAATACTCCGATGAAGTTTTAATATCTTCAAATCAGAATAGAAAAATTCAGAAGGAGTAGAAAACTACACAGGTTTTAATCTCCAAGAACATAATACATATTACAATAAAATAATTTCCTTAAGATTATTATTCAAACTGGATTACTGTAATAAATAATGAAGCAATAAACTTTCTGAAAGAGAAACAGAAACAAAATGTCGAAATAAAATCTGAAAATAATTTCGAAATAAATCGAGCTCATTGAATGCACAATGTATCCTTAAGGAAATTATTCCCCTCAAGTATCAGAGGTGCTGGAATATTATCTTCCTAGGATAGAAAGATTTTAACTCACCAGTGTATCGAAACTAAAAACTCTGATGAACTGCGAATCACTTAATGTCTGTAAACCACACTAGAATAGATTTATGCAGAAGAAGAAGAAGTCTTGAAGTTCAGAAAATTCATAAATTTTTTTTGAGGAATCAAACAAATTTATAGCCAATGGAAGTATTGTTTCTGAAAGTTAACCACTCTTCAGAATTGTCACTTAAAAACGAGAGGGAAATTTAAATAAAAATCCGAGAAAGTGAATCGGGTCGCTCACGGAATCCGGTTCGGTTGGATATTTGGATAATTTAATTAATATTGTATTAAATAATTAATAAACTTTTATCTAAAAAGATTAATCAATCAATCATTGACCAAATCCGTAACCGAAGCCGAGCCGAGCGACGACGGTGGCGTGATGCTTGCCTTCTTCTTAACTTTTTAAGAGCTAGAAGAAGAACAATTGTATATATACTCATCAAAAGCCTTTTCTTCCTCCAATATGGGACAATACCCTTTTGCCAAAAGAAAAAGTTCAAATATTTCATTTTCCCTCCATTTCTCATTCACCCTTTGTTTTAAGCTACCCAAGCTTAAACCCAACATATGCATCTCTTGAAGAAGTTAAAAGCCTATATATAGTGCACTGTTACGTTTCTACTTTAGCAAAACTTGATATATATGGTCCAAAACATCTAGAAGTCATGAGTATGGACACGTTTATGATCAAAGGAAAGTTGTGTACAATGTTGGGACTTCACAATCGTTGTTCTGACTCGGATCTTTAAGAGAAATCTCAATACATCCAACAATCAAATATATTAATCCTCTCTTAATAATTAAGTTGAATTAATTTTAATATCTATTGTACCGGTTGAGAGATCTTGATTTTGGGCTTGACATCAAGAAACGTCTATGACGAAGTTCTAGGGAACAATTCAAAACCTTATCTATGCCTATTCGGCAGTGTAAGCAACAATTTCAAGTCAAAATGTCAAACGGAATTCACTTCCGAAATGGTTTGGACCATTTTCTTCTCTATGGAATGTTTCTTTTTCCCCTAGGCATCACTAATACCTACTATATATAGTATATCGAAACCATGTCAACCCATATCAGGTCATCTAATTATTAAGCTAAGTGAATTTATACTAATGCTCCCTCTCGACCGCATCTCTTGCGCATAAGAACAGTAAAACACACATCTCCAAAGTTCTACAATTGAAATGATCCTAGATTTTGGAATCTGTCAGTATCAATTATGCATCTTTTTCTACAAGGGAAACGAATTATTTTGGATACTATCAACCTATATTCGATGAAACAGAACCTAACAAGATTCCACTCACTAATTATGAATGAACTTTTTCTTGGAAAGTTTAGTGACGTAGTTTTGGAGCCTAGTTTCAATACCCTCTGTTCTTGAAAGAATCCTTTCACATTAAACAACGTCTAGTTTTCCTAAACTTAAGTCTTTCCGACCAACTACCAATACCATATAAAAGAAATGAAAATTGTGCGGAGAATTCGTAAAAAATGAAGAGCTAAACACAATCAGACCACAATTTAAGAATCTCCAAATTAGGAAAATACTTAGAGTAATAATATCTTAACTTGCTGAAGTCTTCATTGACTCCCACGTTCAGTCGTAACGACTTCAGCTTATCAAAAGAGACTCGAGATATCTTACTTTGTGAGCCACTTCGTATAGACCCTACAGTAGCAAAAAAAAAGCAAGAAATGAGAAAGTCTTTTCGATGACTAGTAAAGAGGCTAATTTGAAAAACTACTCACAACCTCCTCCGGCTTAGTTCAAGTGGAAAAGGTCGAGGGACTTGTGACTTAGGTCACAATACAAGTGTTTACCTTTAAAATGGGCAACAATTGAATTTATACGCGATTTTAAGGATATGTGGACTAATTTAATACAAGTGGTCAATAACATTAAATAAATGAATTGAAGACAAAATAAATAACCAAACCAGTAGTAATGTCAGATCTGAGCTTATTAACCGTTCTGCTCTCGATTCGAAGCCAAATACTTAAGCAAAAATAAGAACTTTGAATAACTTTAGAAGTAGAAAAAAATAAGTGTATATTGCCTTGATATGCGTGTTACAGTATTTTTATTGAATAATAAACTTTCCCTTTATATAGTAGAAGAGTTTTACCCTAAGTACAATTCTAAAAAAGGTAAAAATCTTCTTTTCCATTAATCATTGATCCGCTATCGATAGGGGCCGAGATCCACGCTGTGATATCCGGTTGGGCACGAATATCACGGCCCTTCATCAGTAGTGTGCAACCGTTTGGTTGTGCATTCCGAGTTCTTGGAGCCCGTACCAGATTTGGGGGGCGTGTCTCGATGATCCCGGTAGTAAGCGCTTCGTTCGGGCCTTAGTACGAGAGGTTCTTAGCTTTGATCCCGATTCCATGTAGTCATGTCTTGCTTTTTTTGATCCAACCGAGAAACCAGGGTGCTCACTAGCCTCGGTTTTACCCGTATACAGATAGTCCCCTCGTTTCTCAGAGAGTAAGTTTGCCGAAACGATGGAAAACGACAGATGTTCTTCAATTCCTTCCTGCGTACGTTACAACCGAAATATCAAAGAAGTTAAAACGTCCCATCAGTCGTGTCGTTCTGACTTTGAACACGTGTCAACCATCAGCTGGTTGCCTCCGAATGCGAAGCGTAGCGTACCTCCCCTGTAAAAGCTTCCACCCTTTGTTCTTTTTCCATATTCTGATCAACTTCTACCTTCGAATTTTTCTAGCTATCATCAACTTCTTTCAAACCTTCATAATTATTCTTAGGTTCTTACCCGGATCTTCTTCAAATCTTCATACCTTGTTGTTTAGCCTTCAAACTTGTTCTTCCAAACCTTCATATATTTTCTTCAGATTTTCAAATTTTCAAATTTTACTAGATAGAAATGGCTAAACATCCAAATCAGTTCCCCAACTGGCTGCCCCTTCATCTTCCCAATTGGCCGACAATATTGAGGTGGTAGCTCCTGAAATAGTTGTCCTCCAGATGGATGCCACCGAATCGGCTCCTGAGCCCCCTTGAAAATGTTTGTTCTCGGGGGCTGTTCAATTGCGGACGACTTCAAGTTCGAGAAACCCTCATCCAAACAGGACCGGGGTGAACGATCATCGATGTATATATGCTCCGTTATCCAAGACGTCCTTCCCACGATCCAAGAGGAGTGTAAATAGAAAGGCAATGACGTAGTATTCCCCGGGCCTGAGGATGCTATTACTTCCCACGTGGAGGGGTATTTAAGTGTTTACACTTACCCCTTCATACTGGGACCGGTAGACCTAGTTGTTTTAGATTTTTGCAGGGGATACGAGGTGTGCCTTGCGCAAATCCACCCATCTCTTTGGAGGATCGTAATCCTCCTCCTCTATTTTGTGAATAACACCAAGTTTTGTCGGTTCACCATCAACCACCTGATCCGTCTATACAGTCCCTTGAATTTTTCGAATGGGACTATCAAGCTCACCCACCGGGCCTGCAAAGCCCCCTTCTCGAGCATTGACGAAAATTGAGACCAAGGTTGGCAGGGGCGCTTCATTCAGGGGAAGACTGAAGACTTGATCCCTCCCGAGTTCATGCTATCCCCGAAGAAGTGGAATGCATATCGTAAGTGTAGTCTTTCCTTAAGTGTCATTATTTCTTCATTTCCTTTCTCATCATTTGTATTTGTGGTTGTGTAGTTGTCGCCCAGGTTCCAAATGCATTCCCCTGGCTTAAAGAGTGGATCGAAGGCATCTGCAAACATATGTCATACTTCGAGCTCTCATGTCGCAATCTTTCAAAGGGTCGCTAGGAGGCCCTTTCTCATGGTAAGGTTCTTCTTCTAATAACTATTACCATGTTCTTAACCCACATCATGCTGACCTTCCTTCTTGCCTAAGACCACCGAGATTAGGCATTTGGAAGGGGTGAGGACGTATCCATGTCCGTTGATCCCTCCATTACGGGGAAGCCCGGGGCTGCCGCAGGGGAAAACAAGAAGAGGGAAATAAAATCTTCAGGCTCCCCGGGTCCCGAGGTGAAGCCAAAGAAGAGGGTGGCTCGTAAGCCCAAGAAGAGTACCAGCTCCTGGGCACTAGAATCTGACTCGCTTCTCTGGCTCATGGATGAGTTGGAAGAAGACGACAATTTTATTGCCCATGGATCGACCCCTCTTGGGGAGAAGGCGGCAGCCGAGGGGGAGACTCGTGAGGCCGACCTCCCTCAGACTCGAGAGTCGATATAGAGATCGGGGATGGGACCCTTTGGGATGCCGACTCCACCTCTAAGGAAGCGCCCGGTGTAATAGACATTATGGAGACGCCCTCCTACACCGAGTCCATGCTTGAGAAGGACCAGGTAGGAAAAGAGAAGTAAAATGAAGAGGTTTATGGCGCAGACGATCCCCTTCATTCTTTATTCGATGGTATGGACTCATCCACTTTGGAAGATTTTTTCGGGCTGGGCAACCTGGAAGTCTCGAAGAAGGATATATCTTCGAAAGCTGGCGGGTCGAGTTCGAGCCCATTATTGATTAATCAATTTCCCGCTCCGAGTGTGGACCCTGTTCGCAAGAGATAGGTTATTCTTACTATCATGAAAGATGCCCGGGTTCTATCTGCTCCCGTGGTGTAGCCAGCTGCCTCTGATTCCTGGTGACCAAGGAGGACTAGGCAAAAATGAACGAAGTGGACGTGCCGTGTCTTTTCAATGAGGCGCAACAGGCGTTGAACAAGGTAAGGCATCGATACTTCACCACAGCAGCTTCCTCCGATATCGTGTCGGGGTAAATCAGCTTGATCTCGAGCTCAAGGAGCAGGCACAAAAGAAGGATATGTACAAGCTCCTCAGCGAGCAACAAGATAGGACCAGCAAGGACCTTTAGGCCGAGCTGGATAGGGCTCAGAGGAAGCATCGGCCCTGAGGCGGGAAGATGCTGACTTGGTCGAAAAGGTAAAGGTCTTTGAATTTAGAAACAAGGAACAAGTCATAGTGGCTAATGACGAAACCTCGCAGGTCCAACAAAAGATCGATTAGATCGAATAACTCCGAAAGAAGATGAACGGGATCCAAGCCATGGCCAATGGGTGGAAGAGCAAGATGGATCTGCTGGTTTTGGAAAATGAAATCGCCCAGGCAAAGCTTACATCTGTAGAGGTTCAACTTCGGATGGCGAAGAAGAAAGCTGACAAGAGGACTCAGCTAAATGATGATCTCCGAGAAAAGCTGAGCTCGACTATCGCAGAGTGGGACGCCCTCAGTAGAGAGCACGAGGCAATAAATTCCAAGTTGGAGACAACCTCTGCCGATGCTGATGAGATGGTGGCCCAATACAAGGCCAATGTTGAGGCAGTCGAGGCCCGACTGAAGACCAATGTTGAATATATGAGGCGGTTGTCTCGAAGGGAGACTCTCGAAGAAATTCACGTTCGAGGCTTCGACCTATCGTTCGATATCGAGGAAACACTAAGGCTTGAGGCTGAGGCTGAGGCTAAGAAACTTTTCGAGCTTGAAGGTGTCGAAGGCTCTGAGGGTTCTGAGGGGTCTGAAGGCTCCGATGGTCCTGGAGACGAGTCGGGCCCCGATGAAGGTCAGGCTTTAATGCCTTAGAACCTTTTTAGTTTTTATCTTGTGTATGTTTTTTTTTGTTGAGGCCTTTTTTGTTGGGCCTTTGTAAATACATTCTGGAATATATAAATTTTCCCTTTCTGGAAATTTCAAGTCTTTACTTTTTTAGCATCTTTTCATAATTTCTATTCTTGAAAATATCTCTAATGCCTTAGCATATAATCAAATGTAGTAATAAGTCGTTTGTTTTTCATATGTCCGAACAGAGACCGACTTCGATGCAACTTTATTTGCTCGAGGCCTTGAAAACTCGATGTGACCGGCAGTTTTCCCAAGATGCTTAAGTGATTTTAGATGATTCTTTTGTCGAGGGTAACCTTTTAGCAGGTTTTGAATTTTCTTTAAAGGCCTTATATTCTGATTACGAGCTTCAGACGTCTCCGAGCCTTCTATTAAGGTGGTCGTAGCCTTTTGTGTTTAGGAACTACCTAATAAGTTTTGTGCCTCCGGGATTTGGTAGCCTGAGTTGCCCGAACTTATTTCGGATGACAGTCCTCGATTAGGGGTAGCCCTTGGGCTCGATAGTCCTCAATTAGGGATAGCCCTTAGGCTCAATAGTCTCCGAATAGGGATAACCCTTAGGATCGATTGTCCCTGAATAGGGGGTATCCCTTAGGATCTATGTTTGATGAGACAAAAATATGTAATAGCATGGTGGAAACTTTTTTCCCATTTTCGTGTGTAAAGTACATTATCAAAGGCGTGTAAAAGCTTGCATTATGGTTAGATGACCAACGAAGGCACAATTCACTTGATCGTTTGGCCCTTACAATAAATCCTAACTACTGGGCCTAAGCTGTTCAAGTACAAAGTTTCCTTCTTTCCTTGCTAAGAACCTTAACCCGAGGGTGATGGCCCCCAATATTCTAGGTCGATCTTGAGAGGGCTCGGATACTGTTGATGCGCCCATTGACTCCGATTTAAAATCGGTCTTCGAATCTAGGTTAGCACGATTTAATGTTTCCTCATTAAAAACCTTGCTAGAAAACCCATTTGGGACAAAACTGGTTCAAGGGAAAAAGAGAGTAACACGTGCTTTCAGACTTAATAGTCACATTCTCCTTTGGCTGTTGCTTGAAAGTGTAAGCCCGATGCATAATATTATAAAAAGTAAATGAGATCGTATGTTAGCAGTAATACCGCTTTAAGTGTGTCGCGTTCCAGTTGTTCGGTAGTTCCGCACCATTTTTTTTCTTTGTATTTGTACGAGCCTTTGCCGTTAATTCTGACATCTTGATGTGGTTCTTCCTAATTTGGTCCCAACTTTCCCTCGTTCGGGTTTTAGGTGTGTAGTGTTACTTTTTTTAACACCAAGTCCTCGATCTTGAAGTGTTGTAGGTTGGCTCTTCGATTCTAGTATCTTTCTATTGGCTATTTCTGGGTGCCCAACCGGACTAGGGCGCCTCTCGTCTTTCATCCAATAGTTCCAGGTTCGTACTCATGGCCTCACCCTTTCAATTCTTCGGTTGCATATCGGAACCTAAGGCTTGGTTCTCCCACTTTGACCTGTATTAATGCTTCAGCATAGTAGACCAATGAAAATGGGGCGGGCCCGGTACTAGACTTCGAAGTTGTACGGCACACCCACAAGACTTCGGGCAGAATTTTCTTCCATTTCCCTTTGGCATCGGTCAATCTCTTTTTCAAGTTTTGGAGTATGATCTTTTTTGTAGATTCTTCTTGTCCGTTCCCACTAAGGTGATAGGGTGTGGATAGTATCTTTTTAATTTTGCGGTCTTCGAAAAACTTATTTACCTTGCTGCCGATGAATTACTTCCCATTATCACACACTATCTTAAGTTGGTATCCTAAATAGGCATATTATGTGGTCCCAAATAAAGTCAATGAATTCTTTTTCCCGGACTTTCTCGAATGCTTGATCTTCGACCCATTTAGAAAAATAATCGGTCATAAACAGTATGAATTGAGCCTTACCAGGTGCCCACGGCAGGGCACCGACGATGTCCATTCCCCATTTCATGAACGACCATGGGGACAAGTCCGAATGGAGTAGCAATCCGGGTTGATGGATCATCGGTGCATGTCTTTGACAGCCGTCGCATCTTTGTACAAAATCCTTTGCATCTTTCTCCATGTTGATCCAGCAATAGCCGGTCCTGATTATCTTTCGAACCAAAGATTTCGCCCCAAATAGTTTCTGCAGCGGCCTTCGTGAACTTCTCTCAAGACATATTCGGTGCCTCCTGACCCCAAGCATATGGCGAACGGGCCGTCGAATGTTCTTCTGAATAGAGTCCCTTCGGACAGGCTGAAATTGGCTGCCTACGTTTGTAGAGCTCTCGATTATTTAGGATCTGAGAGAAACTTCCCAATCTTTGAATAGCTATGTATTTGTTTCTTTAATCCAAGTTAAACTTGTTGAGTTTATTTCAGCATGGACTTCTTTCGCTACTGATTTCATGAGTTATACGACTATTCCTGAGATGAATTCATCGTTATCAACCGATGACCCCAAGTTAGCCAGGGCATCAGCCTCGCTATTTTGATCTTGGGGCACGTGTTGCAGAGTCCATTCCTTGAATTGATGCAGAGTTACCTGCAGCTTGTCTAAATACCTTCGCATCCGTTCCTCTTTTACTTCGAACGTTCCATTGACTTGGTTTACCACAAGGAGGGAATCACACTTAGCTTGCATCACATTGGCCCCAAGGCTTTTAGCCTATTCGAGACCTGTAATCATGGCCTCATACTCGTCCTCATTGTTAGTCAATTTCAGAGTTCTAATATATTGCCTAACTATGTTACCTGTAGTTGTTTTCAGCATGATGTCGAGCCCAAACCCTCTTTGCGTTCGAAGCACCGTCCTTAAAGAGGGTCCAAACTTTTGAGGTGATCCCCGAGGTTAACAATAGTTCCCTTTCTACTTCGAGTATTAAGGCCGGCGTAAAGTCGGCTACGAAGTCTGCCAAAATTTATGATTTGATGGAGGTTCAGTGCCGATACTCGATATCGTACCCGTTAATTTTGACTACCTATTTGTCCAATCGGTTCGAGATCTCAGGCTTGTGCGTGATATTCCTCGGTGGGTAAAAGGTCACAACACACGCATGGTGGCATTGAAAGTATGGTTTTAACTTTCTAGAGGGGCTTATCAAAGCGAGCACTAATATTTCCAGGTGAGGATACCTTGTTTCGACCTCGCCTAGAGTTCTACTAACATAGTAACAGAAAATTGTGTACCTTCCTCTTTCCGAAATAGGACTCCACTTACCGCCACCTCGGATACCACCAAATAAAGGTACAGATGCTCACCGGACTTCGATGTATGGAGTATGGGTGGACTCGAGAGGTACCATTTGAGTTCTTCCAAAGCTTGCTGGCACTCCGGGGTCCAAGAAAAGTTCTTCTTCTTCTTCTTCTTCTTCTTCTTCAATAGTGAGAAAAAATGATGGCTTTTGTATGAGGACCTCGATATGAACCGGCCCAGGGCGGCTATTCGCTTGGTCAGCCTCTGAACGACCTTAATATTGTCCAGCATAATAATGTCTTCTGTAGCTTTAATTTTATCTGGATTGATCTCGATCCCCCGGTTGGACACCATGAAATCAAGGAATTTTTCGGATCCAACACCAAATGCGCATTTTTCTGGGTTGAGCTTCATATTGTATCTCCTCAATATGTCAAAGGTTTCCTGCAAATGATTCAAATGGTCCTCCGCTAGCAGGGACTTGACTAACATGTCATCAATATAAACCTCCATTGATTTTCCTATTTGTTCTTCGAACATCCAGTTTACTAGACGTTGATAAGTGTCTACGTCATTTTTTAACCCAAATGGCATCACATTATAATAGTAGGTGCCGAATTTAGTGATAAAAAAATCTTTTCTTGATCGCCTGGGTCCATCCAAATTTGGTTGTACCCGGAATAGGCATCAAGAAAGCTGAGTATCTCGTGCTTGACCGTCGCATCGATCATGCGATCGATGTTAGGAAAAGGAAAAGAGTTCTTAGGTCATGCCTTGTTCAAGTCTTTGTAATCTACACACATTCTTAATTTATTCCCTTTTTTAGGTACTACCACTACGTTAGCTAACCAGTCCGGGTATTTAGCTTCCCGGATAGAACCTGTTTTAAGGATCTTAGATACCTCGTCTTTGATAAATGCATGCTTGACTTCAGACTGAGGCCTCGTCTTCTGTTTAACCAGGTGGAACTTCAGATCCAAACTTAACTTATGAGTGGTTATCTGGCAGGATCCTTATTATATCAAGATGGGACTAAGCGAAACAATCTATTTAGCTAAAAGGAATTCAATAAGTTTTTTCCTAAGCTTAGGGGTTAACCCTGTGCCCAGGTATACCTTTTGATCGCGTAAGTGTTCGATTTATATGACTTGCTCCAGCTCCTCGACCATTGATTTGGTGACATCAGAATTATTAGGGGCGATGAACGACCTAGGGACTCCATAGTCATCATCATTGCCTTCTCCCTGCTCCTCTAATTTGGTCAGGGCTGGTATCAGTGATTGCTATTTAGTTTCTTCCTTCCTAACCGGCTCTGTGTTCTTTGATATCGAGAGCACGGACACCGGGATCACCTCGTCGACTGCGAACATTTCTTTTGCAGCGGATGTTCCGCGTAAAGCATCCTGATTCCTCCCGGTGTGGGAAACTTCAGTGCCTGGTGTGGTGTCGAGGGTACTGCCCTCATGTTGTGAACCCAAGGCCTTCCGAAAAAGGCGTTATACCTCATATCCCCTTCGATCATATAGAATTTGGTATCATGAATTGTCCCGATGGTATATACCGGCAAAATTATTTCTCCTTTGGTAATATCGCATGCCATGTTAAATACGTTCAACACCCGGACCGCCGACACTATTTGATCTGCTAGCCCCAACTGTTCTACGACCCTCGATCTGATGATGTTGGTCGAGATACCTGGATCAATAAACACGCATTTGACTCAAGATTTGTTGATAAGTACAGAAATTACCAGTGCATTGTTATGAGGCTGTACGATTCCCTTTGCATCCTCGTCGCTGAATGAAATGGTCCCTTCCGAGATATAATCTCGAGTAGGCTTCTCCTTTATGATTGACACTTTATTGCATTTTATCATCGGCCATTGGGGCACATCGACCCCTTTGATGATCATGTTGATGACGTGTTGGGGTTTCTCTAGTTCAGTTTGTTTGTTGGCGTCCCTATTTTTGAAGTGGTTTTTGGATCGATCACTCAGGGATTCTCGCAGGTGTCCATTATTGAATAACCGGTCAACTTCTTCTCTCAATTGTCAGCAGTCCTCGGTCATGTGGCCATGAGTGCCATGAACATACACATCAGGTTAGGGTCTCTTTGGGTAGGATCAGACTGCAATGGTCGAGGCCACTTGGTCTCTTTGATGTGCCCGATAAATCGACATTGAAGTTATACTCTGATAATCTAGGATCTTCCCTTCCCTCGAGCGGCATGTCGAAACTATTTATGCTTATTAGGCCTCGCATATTGAGCCCCAGTCGCTTCTCCTTTCATTCCTTGTAGAGTTGCGACCCGGACCCGTTTCCCATTTTATCTGCCCTATATGGTTGATATCGATCTTGGGCCAGCCTTGATTCATGATCAACGATTCTCTTAATCCTGTCATTGGTTCTGATAGGATAAATGGACCTGAACGGGGTTCCGAGTTGGTCATCCTCGAGTCTAATTTTTGACTGGTACCTTTTGTGGACGTCGACCCAAGTTATTGCAGGATATTCTACAAAGTTTTGCTTTAGCTGCTGCGAAGACAAAAAGTTTTGGGCGTCGTGTCCTTGAGTAAATACCTGAACGGCCCAATCCGCCACCAGAGGCAGGTCCATCTGTTCCATTTGAAACCTTGACACGAACTCCCTGAGCATCTTGTTTCCCCTTTGTTTAACTTTGAAAAGGTCCGATTTTCTGGTCTTGACCTTGATGGCTCCGACATGAGCTTTTACAAAAGTGTCGTCGAGCATAGCGAACGAATCAATGGAGTTCGGGGGCATTTTGTGGTACCATATCATCACTCCTTTTGACAAAGTCTCCCCAAACTTCTTTAATAGCACCGACTATTTCGTCGTCTTCCAAGTCGTTACCCTTAATTAGGGGTGGGAATTCGGTACTTCGGTTCGGTATTTTGGTATTTGGTTTATCAATTGTCCAAATAACGTACCAAAGCATTTCAGTACGGTTCGGTATTTCTTATTTTGGTTCGGTACAGTTTTGGTTTAAACCAAATCTTCACTGTCTCCCCCGCTCCATTAACTAATGTAATCCATGTTGTTTGAGATTCCACCAGGAAATTCATTAATACCAGGCAATTCATTAATGGTATGGAATACAACTGGCTTTTGTGTAAGCTGAGAAGTCTCCGATATGAATAATGACCCATCGATTTCACCGTTGCACTAGTAACTGTATTTACTTGTTGTAGTTGAGCTCCTCTTGAGTTCTTACCATAAAAGATTTTACTGGAAGATATACTTTTTCCACATGGTTAAGCAAATGGCCTCTTTAAGGGGGTTAATATTTGGTCTTAAGCCACGCTACGCTAAGGGTAAGGGATTAGGGAATTAGGGGTTTTGGACTTTTAGGGTGTGGGCTTAAGGTTATTGGGCTACAACAACAACAAACCCAGTATGTTCCCACCAGGTGGGGTCTGGGCTAAAAATAAAATAAAGTTGGGCTTGGATTAAACTATTTCGGTATACTGAAAATATCGAAATATCAAAAAACCAATACCGTATACCGTACCGAATCACCAAAATACCAAAATTTCTGTACCGAAATAAACCGAAATACCGAAAAAAGTGAAACTAAAATACCAAATTAATTCGGTTTTTGGTTTGGAATTTGCGTTTTCGGATTTTAAGCCCACCCCTACCATTAATGGCGCATGTGTAAGAAGTCACATGATCCTTTGGATACATAGTTCTGTTATATTTTGGAATATCGGGCATACGAAACCTCTTCGGGATTGGCTTCGATGCCGCGCTCGGAGGGAAAGGCTTTTGGACAAACTTCTTGGAGTCCGGGCCTTTTAATATTAGAGGAGCTCCTGGGATTTGATCAACTCAGGAATTGTAGTTTCCACCTTCTTGTCATTTGCTTCGATTTTCTTTTCACCAGATTCCACTCGTTTCGTTAATGCTTCTAGCATTTTCATCACTTCAGGGCTGACACCGGACTCAGCCTCGCCCGGTCTTTCGGTGATCTGCTCATTTATTCGGGTGTTTTCTTGAGGCAATTAGGCCTTAACTCTGCTGGGGGCGCGACTCGGTTTTGCAGCTGTGTTGTCTCCGCCTGCTGGGCTGGTAGCATCTCGAAGATCAATCATAGACTGACCATGTCGCCTTCGCCTTCGGGTGCTCCCTGAGCCGTTGGTCAGGCTCCTCCGCGAACATTATTTTTGGGGTCGGTAGGAAGGTGTTCATAGCGTTGATTGGGTCTACGGTCGGGACCCCGTTAGGATAAGCAGGGGGCACCTCATTGTTGGATGTCAGATTGTTGTTTTCGCCATGATGGCTAAACCCATCCTCAATGTTTACGTGAGTGGATTGAGAATTTGACATTTTTAAGCTGACTTGAAATTGAGACCTTAAAGAACAAGTGTAAAATAGAGTGTGTTGAGTAGATTTGTATCAAACTACCACTATTATCCTTAGCCCCACGGTGAGCGCCAAACTGTTTACCCTTAAAATGGACAACAATTGAATTTATATGCGGTTTTAAGGATATATGGACTAATTTAATACAAGTGGTCAATACTGTTAAATAAATGAATTGGAGAAAGAATAAATAATCAAACCTGTAGTGATGTCAGATCGGAGCTCGGGTCTGAGCTTAGTAACTGTTCTGCTCTCAATTCGAAGCCAAATACTTACGAAGAACTATGAGCAAAAATAAGAACTTAGAATAACTTTAGAAGCAGAAAAAAATAAGTGTATATTGCCTTGATATGTGTGTTACAGTATTTTTATTGAACAATAAACTTCCCCTTTATATAGTAGGGGAATTTTACTCTAAGTACAATTCTCAGAAAGGTAAAAATCTTCTTTTCCGTTAATCACTGATTTGCTATCGATACGGGACGATATCCACACCATGAATCTGGTTGGGTGTGGCCCTTCGTCAGTTGTGTGCAACTGTTTGGTTGTGCCTTCCGAGGTCTTGGAGCTCGTACCCGATTCAGGGAGCGTGTCTCGATGATCCCGGTGGTAAGCGCTTCGTTCGGGCCTTAGTATGAGAGGTTCTTAGCTTTGATCCCGATTCCATGTAGTCATGTCCTTGCTTTATTCCCAACTGGGAAATCGGGGTGCTCACTAGCCTCGGTTTTACTTGTATATAACAATTTTGAGCCATGAGCCTGCGAACTAAGCTTAGTATTATTTCTCGGTCATAACAGAAAAAAAGCTACTGACAACCTCCCAAATAATTTAGAAATTTTGTGTATGTGTTGATAAGTATTCTCTACTTTTTTTTTGGATAAACATGTAGACTATGTTAAGACTTAAGGGGTCACTTGGTTATCGGGATGGGATAGACAATCATATCCCATGGGATTTGCTATCCCACCTTTTATATGGGATAATTAATCCCACAATTTTGGTACAAAATATTTCTCGGGATTAATTAATACCTACAACCAAATGTTGGATTAAATAATCCCGTAATCTATCCTAGAATGATTATCCTTTTTCTGACCAACTAAACGACCCCAAGAGTCTTAAAGATATACTTAGATTGTATATTTGTTTTAGTACTTGTGTTTTCCCTTTTATGCTTAAGCTAAAGAGAAAACAATACCAAAATGGAGGTCATGCATAGCTTCAAAGCTGATGTAGAAGGAACCTCCTTGATCATCTTATGCACAAGTATGTCATGGCCCGCCACATCATCATGCAACATAGATGACACTTGGCATATATTTTTGCCATATAGAAAGCTTACATATGAAATTTACTAGCACATGTGGGAAGGTTCTAGAGAAATATGGCTATTTCTCATGGAAGACCTTCGAATTTCCTACGGAATTGCTAGGAAAATCCTTAGAAGATTCTAGTTATGTAGACAATTCTAGAGAAAGGACTTACCATTAAATAATAAGGGACTTGTGTAATAATTTTTATTTACTCACTAGCCATTAGGAGACTAGTATATAAAGAGGGATATTCATTTTTAACTCATGAAAAAAACAATCAAGTTCTCTACAATAAAAAGCTTCCTTTGGCAAATTTCGCGACTTTCTTATCTGAAATTTCCTTAGCGGTCTTGAGTGTAGTATTTTAGGCTGATTAGGCATAGCAGGATCGTGAGTAAGTTGTCATGTCTCGCCTTAGTTCAAGACTAAGGACGTGCTAACGTGGTATCAGAGCCAGGTTGCAAATAAGGGAATGGCAAACGACGGAGAAATTAATGTTTCCAACACGCAAGCCAACGTCATCCAGGATACTATTGGCAAGAAGGGCCGTAACAAAAAGAGGAATGCCACCAACAAGAGCCAGGAGGTGCCACCCAAGGTTGTGTCAAGCGAAGGGCTTACATCCCAAGAACCATCTGCCACTGAGGCAAGCAAGGATGAAGTGGAGGTCCTGCAGAAGGACGTCTCGCTCGGTAAAGAGTGGGTGATGAGGATGAACGCAGGAATGGATCCTGTGGAGATCTTTGGCCAACGCTTAGGGAAGGTGGAAGACACCCTTAGTGTTATTGAGGGACACACTCTTGAGGAGATTGAGAGTATCCTAAATGAATTGGAAAGACGTACACAGACTTAGATAGAGCTAAGGCAAACCATCACTGCCTTGGAATGCATACTCATGGAGGAAGTGAGTACTATCGATGCAATGAAGGCAAAGATAGAGTCACTCGAGAGGAACATGTCGATATTGGCGTGACCGAGGCAGACAACAATGTTGTTCTGACAAGGGAGGCCAAGATTGAGGCTCCCAAGCCACTGTTATTCAAAGGTGTTCGTGATGCACACGAAGTAGAATAATTTCTTTGGAATATGGAGAATTACTTCAAGCACGACAAAGTGACGGACGGTGAGGCTAAGATCAACACTGTTGTATTGTACCTCTTAGAGATTGCCGCGTTATGGTGGCCTCAAAAGTGTGCTGACATGGAGAAGGGGCTATGAAAGATTGAGACATGGAAGAAGTTCAAGAAGGAGTTGAAGAAGCAGTTCTACCCGATGAATATGGTGTACGAGGGTAGGCGAAAACTAAGGGAGCTCCGATAGACGACCACATTTCGAGAGTTCACTACCTTAATGCTGCAAATCCCGTCATTGTCCGAGGAAGATTCCCTCTTCTACTTTATGGATGGGTTGCAAAATTGGGCAAAGAAGGAATCAAAAAGACGTCAAGTAGACAATGTGGACGAGGCCATAGCGGTAGCCGAGTCGCTCATTGACTTCAAGATGGAGCCTGCCAAGTCCAAAGAAGGCAACACCGAGAGGGGCGGGGGAGATCATGACAAAAACAATGGGAAAGGCATAGCCGAGGTATACAAGGGTAATGACAAGGGGCCATCCCATAATGGACAAGGGTCCAAGAGAAACGGAAAGGGTCCGAAAAGTGGCAGCGAATACGTGTCTAAGGGAGGGTGCTACTTCTGTAAAGGATCACATCGGGCAAGTGAATGTCCAGAGTTGGGGAAGCTTGCAATAATGACCGGGAACTTTGCTCAGGCACACAAAGGTGACATAGGAGGACCATCTGCATTGGGGGGATGCGCTTAGAATCTATGCTGAAAGTAGGGGACTCCAAAGCCTATCTTGGTGCCATGAAAATGGAGCATGGTGGTAACAAGAAAAGTTAGGCCGACATAGTTGAAGATGATGGCAAGTTACAAAGTAATGGCACGCTATCGGACGTAGACGATGCTCCAAGCTAAGGGGTCAAGTTTGCTAGCAAGACTGGGACCACAGAGGACAGCTAAATAGGGAGTGGAAGCATTGACCCGATGCTTGAGAAGCTGTTAGACTTGGTTAAGTCATGGGGAGGTTCAGGCCAAGAGCAAGGAGAGACATCCGATGGATGGAGGATCGAGACCATCATTGCTAGCCGTCCAAAGTACAAATGGGGCAAGAATAGATGTGACCACTACCTTGTGACATGGAAATGGGAATCGCTCCATAGGGCATCATGGCCAATGGACAAAGATCTCCAGCGACACCAAGGTGAGGTGCACACGTACGTGTCGATGCTTTGTGCCGATGGCGGCACAAAATTGTGTGGGGGAGAGTGTCATGGCCCGCCATATCATCATGCCACGTAGGTGCCACTTGGCATATATTTTTGTCATATGGAAAGCTTATATATGAAATAGACTAGCACATGTGTGAAGGTTCTAGAGAAATATAGAGATTTCTCATGGAAGACCTTAGAACCCTATGGAATTTCTAGGAAAGTCCTTAGAAAATTCTAGCTAAGTAGAAAATTCTAGAGAAAGGACTTACTTGTAAATTATAAGGGACTTGTGTAATAATTTTACTTCTCACTAGCCCTTGGGAGACTAGTATATAAAGGGGGATATTCATTTGTAACTCATCAAGAAAAACAATTAAGTTCTTTACAATAAAAAGCTTCTTTTGGCAAACTTCTCGTCTTTCTTATCTGACATTCCCTTAGCAGTCTTGAGTGTAGTATTTTAGGCTGACTTGGCATAGCACGATCATGAGCAAGTTGTCAAGTACGCACATGTGCTTAGTTCAAGACTAAGGACGTGACAAGTAGCTTCAAAAAAATATTATTGATTCCAAATATGATTTTTTTAATTTAACTCAAATAAAATGTTTAAAAAAAAACAGAAAACTAACTAACTAAATGAATTCGAAGACTTGTATTCCAAACTTTTCAATACTAATTATTTCCTCTCAAATATCATCTTTCTCTTTTTTCAACTCTCAAGTCCAAAGGTCTAAAGTTCAGTAATGTAATTTGTATTTTTTTGGTCGTTGTTATTTCTCTTTTTTCATTGTTCTACGTTTTGTTCTTTTTTTCTTTCTTCATATTTTACCATTTTCTGTGTTTTAGCTGTGTAATAACTTAACTTGCACTCTTTATAATAAGTTATAACTAGGTAATATATAAAAACGGCAAAGGTCAAATATATTCCAGTACTATGAGAAAATATTTAAATATATTATTTTTATACTTTAGATTCAAATATATCCCTTACATAATACAATTGGTTCAATATACCTTTCTTATATTAAGTTTGTACAATGTGAACATTCAATCCTACGTGGTACTGACATTTGATGATGCAGATGCCACATGAAATGCCACCTCAATGCCCTTAATCCATTTATAAGACTGAAATTTGAAATAAAATATTTTTCATGGTAGCAGTAATGGTGACAATAGTGGTGGAGAGGAAGAAAATTTTAGTGGTGGAAAAAAAATAGAAGAGAGGAATACAATGGGTTAGATGCGCTGAGGCGGCAAGTCATGTGCATCCACCTCATCAAATGTAGTACCGCGTAGGATTGGAGTTCACTTTGGTCAAATTTAACGGAAAATGGATATATTTGAATCAATAGTATAACAATGAGTATATTTGGATTCAAAGTACAACAAAACACTAAATTTAAGAGCCCCTTTGAACATAACTTTTTTTTTTGGAATTTTACAATTCTTATATACAGACGCCCACTAAACCTTTTACCATAGTACAAGCATATATTTGATCATTTTCCATATAAAAAAGACAAGTAAATAATCTGTTATAACAAATTAAAATACAATATTATTATACTTTCCCTGTAAAACTGTATATAAATTCAAAAAGAAGACCGGAGCATGAAACTTTTTGACTTAGGGCGATCGGTAATGGAGTGGGAGAGTGACGATAAAGAACTAAAGGCGGCCGGAGCTGAACCTCTGCTGGCCGGCCGGCGAGGACTCCGCATCCACGGTTGGGAGATCGAGTCTCGCAAGCTTTCCATTCTCAATTCTCTTCGTCTTCAACGGTTTTCTCCTTTTCCCCTCTCCCAACATACAATTCGATTAACCCTCATTTGTCTTTCACTGGACTTATAATGCTTCATTTTTGCTTGTTTCTTGTATTATTAACACTTATAAACATCTAATATCCTACTTTCTTAAGCTTATATGATTTCTGCAAGCATCGGAGATTCTGGTGCTTGTTCTGTTGCGTATAATTTTAGTTAGTGCAACTGCTAGAAGTCAAGAGTCTACAGTTTGAACTGTAGCGCACCTCGACTAGTAGTCAAGAGTCTACAGTTTGAACTGTAGTGCACCTTGACTATTCCACTGGGATATGTGCTATGTACCACCAGCATAGGTACCGGGCAATATGGTTTCACTGACCATTGATAAATCAATCTGCCAACTATGGCTGACCTGCAATTATTCCATATTATGCTAGAATCAACCTACCATAATCCTACTCCTTTGGTCCCAAATATCTTCCTTTATAGTTTATCCCAACTTGGTACCAGTATGCTTTGTGAAAATCACTTAGCAGACTTTCTAATTGACTGTTGATTGAAAGATAAACTGATTCCAGGCGCAGTGCAAGAGTTAGACGCAACCATGAAATAATAATTCAAGAGGAACCTCATTTACGGTTACGTGAATTCTAAGCGAAAAACTTTAAAGTGAGCAAGATTTTTCCTTTCTGGGACTCACCTTTTCTTCAATATGTACTAGAGAGTTGCTTTTCATTCACAAAAACCATCTGAATCATATTTGATATGGGATCTTATTGAACATTTGTTTTCTTCAATACCTTGCCAAGAGTTCCATGAACAGCAATGTATATCACCTTTAAATTAATGGTTGGAGATGCTTTTGAGATTCAAGTGACCAGTCTTATTGTAGTAATGCTATGGTAAGAATTGGCTGCAGATTTTTTATGCCTTTACATAGATCCATTGATACTCTGTTTCAAGCATCTGATATCTTCTTTATTGGAAAGGTCTAATTCCTCTCTAACTGCTAATGCTCATACATATCTATATACACAGATGGGAAAAAGAACTTCAAACGTCTCACTTGCCGGAGATGGTATTTGGAGATAATTGTTTGGTGCTTAAACATGTGAATAGTGGCACAAAGTTTTTTTTCAATGCATTCGATGCTTTAGTTGGTTGGAAACATGAGGCATTGCCGCCTGTTGAAGTTCTGGCAGCTGCAAAATGGAAATTCAGGAGGTGGTCTACGTTGTTCTATTTTTTAGCCTAATGCTACATCAAGGATTCTGCATATGTTTCTCCAGCTTTTCTGTTGACTTTTCTATCTATCATAAATGTTTAGAATGATAACGAAAAACCAGAGATAGCTATTTACCTGTACTTTGGTTTTGGTGGTTAAATTCCTTATGGACTTCGTGCACTTCGATTGTTGAAAGTTTATTTTTTGTTTCACTCAACGCAAGCTGAAAAATGTCTATCAATAAGGAGGGTATTGAAGTTGTTCCAAGAGTTTTCAGTTTTTTTTAAAAAATTTTCTTTTAGTGATTTGTTCGGGGAAGGGGTTCTGAACTTTTTTAAAACTTTGAACTGGGACTGTGGGAGCGAAGAACCCTCAGGCATGCAAGTTATGTGTCCTTGAACAATGGAGCATCATGCATTAGGTTGGCAGTAATGTAATGGTTTTGTATGTTCTGTCCTGTAGTTCCTTCATATCTGGTGTGTATTAATTATTCATCTCTTCAAATCCTACAATTTCAAGCTTGTGGATTCAATTATAGATAACATATATTATCTGTATTCCATTGTCGAGGAGGTAAGAGTTGTGACTTTGTTTGGCTCGCCTGGTTGATGCTGACTGCAGAAATTAACACTTGCAGATAAGAACACTCTATTTACATCGTGCGGTTAAGTTTTTTTCTCAATTCAAATGCGAGAGTGCTTCATGATCTGAGACAGTGAACTCTTGATGAACATGCACCAATCATACCAACAGTGAACAATTTAAACGAATGGATAATTCTTAAAGCTACTTGAGAAACTTCTGCTCCTAAAGAAAAGCACCAATCTTCCATTTTTATCCAACAATCCTCCTGTGCCTCTTGGACAGCATCCAATAAAGGCAGATATTGCTTCTTGAAAATATGGCTGGCGCTAACTCTAGAACTTAATGATAGCTATTTTATATTAGTAAAAGCACATGTAATGGCTTCTATCTGGATGTTGAACGTTTGCAGTAGCTGATGATTGGACTCATTTTTGAATTGTGAATGGATCTCCCTGACAAAGATGCTGACTTACAGAACCTTCAAAACTCCACGATCTTGAGAAGATTGGGTCCTACTAGGATCAACTTTTTGGCCTTTTTACTGAATCAGTGAACTGCACAACATGAGACTATCACACCAAATGGAGCTTCTCTTGAAGAAGATAAAACCAGCATAACTTTTGGGAAATGAGCATACTTCTCTCTCTTTAGCTATACAACCAAATGAAACTATAAAAGAATCTCTCCAGGCATATATATATATACATATAGATACACATACACACATGCTCTGTCCATTTTAATTATATGGCATAGTTTGACTGGCATGGAGTTTAAGAAAGGAAGGAAGACTTTTGAAACTTGTGGTCTGTAATATTTGTGCGGCTATAAGACTTTTGAGATTTATGGTCTTAAACATGCAAGAGACCAGTGTTGTGAAGAGCGTGAAGCGAGGAAAAGCGACAACCTCCATTTCGCTTAAAGCGAGAAGCGAAGCGCTCGCTTTTTTGAAGTGAAGCGGAATTTAAAAAAAAAAAAATTAAATTAAATACTGCATAGACAACACATGTGATTGTAAGCAAATGTTCAATACTTCAATGTAGAAACTAAAGAGTAGCATCAATTAAAGCACAAAATGAGCATCCTATTCTTCTACAAGATTGTCAAATTCTTCTATTCCACTATCATTGTTATATTATTCGTCATCTTCTTCAACTTCTTCTTCTTCTTCAACTAGGGAAGAGGAGGAGAAGACTGAGAAAGAATTGGGCAGCATAAAAACAATGACAAAAAAATTGGGCAGCATTTCAGCGAAGAGGAGAAGACTGAGAAAGAAGAACCTAAGGTAAAAAAAAGATTCGCAGCATTTCGCTGCTATTTGGACGTTGAAACAGTGAAAGAAGGAAAATCATCACATACCCGTGAAGACTTAAGTTGTATCTCTGTTGAAGACTTGAAGTTGAAGTTGAAGCACCCTAGTCGCCTCTTTAGTTGAATATTTGCTGGCCGTGTTTAATAAAAGAACACTGTAACCCTTCTTTTTTAATTAAAAAGCCAGGCAGCTGTCGCGTTGAAGAAGAAGCGCTCGCTTGCATCGCGTCGCTTCGATTGGTCGCTTCTCTCTTTTTAGTGGGAAGCGGTCGCTTTTTTCTACCTGAGTCGCTTCACATGGTAGAAGCGGGTAAAGGGCCGCTTCGCTCGCTTCTCGCTTTAAGCGAGGAAGCCAGCGCTTTCTCTAACACTGCGAGAGAGAGAGAGAGGGAGAGGGATAGAGGGGGAGAGAGAGTGTGTGTGTGTCAAGTGTCTTAATTGCCGTTTTTCATTTCCTGTCTAGAACTTCATAATAATCACAGAACTGGCAAACATCTCTAGCATCTCTTAGATCATTGAGATCGGGAACTGAAATATCATGGACACTTGGTGCTCTGTTTAACTATTTGCTGATGTAGAAACCTTTCTTGACCGGGGAAAATATATTTCTTTCCTTTTCTAAGGTGTAGGTGAGTGCTCTGATAATGTTTACTTGCTTACTATTTTCTTTCTTTTTCTAACTCCTTTTTGCCTTTTTCTTTTGTTTTTATTGTTTTGGTTTCTGCAGTAAACCTTTGCAAGAGGTGGTACTCGACTACGACTATACTTTCACAACACCTTATTGTGGAAGTGAAACTGTTGAAAGAAATGTCGAGGTTTCTACCTTTTCCTTTGGAATAAAACTTCTTAAAGATTGAGAAGGTTTTGTCTTTCAAAGTTATCTTTTTGTATAATTTGTTAAGCCAATTGGTAATTAGTTTTGATGTGTTTAGCTTAGTAGGCTATATTATCTGTTGATTCTGTTCTTTCACCTCTGGTTTTGACTCCGATATTGCATTTCAGGTTTACAACTTAGCAATGATCTGTGATGAGTTGAACCTTATATGATTCAACATAAATTACAATGCTATAGATAACTGTTATTCAGATAACATTTAATTCTGACTCCCTACCTTGTGAAGGTAGGGCTAAGGTCTGCATATACACTACCCTCCCCGGACCCACTAGTTGACATATATACCGGATATATTTTTGTTGTTGATGACACCATCTTGGTGTGTTATTGCTTAATATATCTTTGATTTATCACCAATAAAAACCTTTTCGTCATTTTCCTTCCTCAATCATGTCCTTTAATTACAGCTCTTTTGCTTTCAATAGTTGTTTACTTATTCTTGCTACTATTGTGCGATCAGTGTGGAAGTGCAATACCTGATGAAGGCAGCAGCTGCATTCCATGGGAAGACTGTAAGGAGAAAATTGATTTGGTTGCATTAGCATCTAAAGAACCTATTCTCTTTTATGATGAGGTTGGTGACTCCAATTTTGGTGATTTCTGGGTCATGTAACTGAGCAGCCTCATTCATGTCAACTTGATACTTTTTCACCTTTCTAGCACCAAGGTTAATTTACTTCAATTTGAACAGATAATCTTATACGAGGATGACTTGGCTGATAATGGGATCTCATTTTTGACTGTTAAAGTGGTAATGTTCTCGTTGTGCTTTTTATTAAACTGTGTTGTTATTTCAAACTTCCACAACATTAGTTGGTTTTAATAGATTTGGGCTGACTTCTTTAAGTTTCTAGAGAGTCATGCCTAGTGGTTGGTTCCTATTGCTGCGTTTCTGGGTGAGTGACTCTGCTGAACATTCTACATAAATAATGCTATTGTTTACTGACGAAACCATTGCATCAGAAATACTGTCATGTAACTTATATCTCTTGTTGATGGTTGGACATGTTCCTACAGCTTAGAGTTGATGGAGTGCTTATGAGACTAAGAGACACTCGTTTGCATTGTCTATTTGGGGAGCATAATAAATCCGCTATTCTTTGTGAAAGCTGCTGGAGAGAAACCACATTTCAGGCCTTGTCTTCGGTGAGTTTACACCCCCACCCCCCCTTTCCGCCCTCCATGCACAAATCTATGAGGGTGCCCCAAAGTTTTATCCTTTTCACGCTTGTGGACACTGCAACCTGTATGTTATTCTGAATTTTGCTAGCTCACTGACATTTTCCTTAGAAATTCTGACCATCATAGGTTGTTTACTCATGTAGGGAATTACTAGTAATGACAGTTTATCTTTAAATTTCAGTGAATGTTGGTTCATCCAACTATTAATACAGGCTGATTGGTATGTTGCATAATTTCTCAACAGTTTCTGATGCAGCGATATTTGGATATTGTGGTGGGTAGATAAGTTGGCAGGGAGCAGACTGAGAGTGTAGGTTGCTAGGATGGCTCGAACACAGAACTCATTAGGCCCGTGGAATAACTTTGCTTCGGTGGTGAGAAGAAGAAACCAGATCCAAATGCAGTAAAATGGGACGTTGCAAATTTAGAAAGAGACCAGCAAGTAGGAAGAAAAGGGTGCATGGTGAAGGTGGAGATCTGGCTATATCTCAGACGGGTTCCAAATCTTATGCATATCACATTTGAAATTCGTAACGATCTTCAATACCTAACTAGTGCAACTACTTGTGTGTGTGCCCTTAATGCTTATTGCAACTAATAAATTGGAGACCAAGAACTTTTGCTGCCTATCAAGTCAGGAACTAAGTATTGGCTAGACAATTTAAAGATCTATTAAAATATTCTAATGGGAGAAATTTTTTGGCAATACATGATAGTTATTTTCTTAGTCTTCTAACAATAATTTTCGTTAATGTATGCTTTCTAGGTTAACACGTGAGAGGATCCTAAATATTTCAATAGGTTTTTAAAGAAAATTCAATATAAAGTCTTAAAAATATATATAAAAATTATATATTTATATGTTGGTTTGATTCGGGATTTTTTTACTCAACACCAAACCAAGTCAAACCAAACCTAGTCAGATTTTTTAATTGGTTTGGTCTGGTTTTTCGGTTTGGTGCGGTTTTCCGGTTCGGTTTGAATACCCCTAGTTACATCTAAATGCACCTTTTAGGCACATTATGAACTTTCCCTTTTTAAGTACATTCCATGCCAGTTTTATTATCGATAAGAAATTAGAGAGAGGGAGTGAACTTTAGTTGGTCCATTTAAGTTAACCACAACTCCCTTCTTGTATGCCTATTGTTAGAAAATTCATTATTTTTACAGAATGCACCGTGTCCAATTTTAGCACTACGCCTTAGATTATATGTTGGGATAATTGTGATGTTAGATTGTGTTATAGTTAATTATTTGTAAGTATTCCCTTACTACTCTTCTTAATATCTGCAGAAAGGATACCCTTCTGATTCTGCTGCATATAGTGATCCAAGCATCATCGCTGAAAGGCTTTCCATTGTAATGCAGAAGACTCAAAAGCTCAATATTTCGGTGCCCTGTAAGCAGTAGTATGATCCTAGATTGTTGTATAAGATATTTTTTTCATTTCCACCCCCCTCCCCTTTATGGAACTCAGTTACATTCTGTTATTTATCGTCAAGCAAGTTAGTAAAAGTACCTCAGAGTGCTTTCGCTTTGTGTTTCACATTTTAAATGTGTTATTTGGATTTGAGGAGCATTCTTCACTGCATTCAAAAAGCGCAAGCATGTGGTTGGGGGATCAGAGAAATGTGAGCGTGTAATGGCAGAGAAGTGAGAATAAGTCGAGACTTTCGAAGAATACTCCATTTTGACCCCGAAATCTCTTTTGCACTCAACACCTTCTCACTTGAACCTCTAATAGAATATTTTAACCCTGAAAACTCTCAATATGAAGCTGCAATGACTCTATCATTAAACTGTGTCCTGAATGGCTGACAAATGATCTTGTGCACCTCATGTGGGACTTTTACGTGGGTAAAATATTACAGGCAGAGCTGGATCCAGAATGTAAATTCTATGGGTTCAACCTTTAAGGTTCTTAGTATTGAACTCATTATATTCTTAAAATTATGGGTTCATATCTATAATTTGTTGCAATTTTAGTAAACTTTTGCATATAAATTTGTGCTCCGCGTCGAAAATTATGGGTTCAATTGAACCCATTGATATAGGGCTACATCCGCCCCTGATTACAGGTGATAGTGGAGAGATTGTTTGCTATTCATGTTTCGCCTGATAAAGGGGTGCTCCTACGCTGAGAATTGGTCAAAAATGGAACCCCACATTCTTTTCGTCACACTTCTTCCCTTAGCATAACATCTGGCAACCAAATGGATGTTGTTGGTGAAGTTGCTGTTAAAGGAGCAAGCTGGTGAACCAACAAAATAGCACCCGTCAGGAAATTACCCAATATTACCTTATTAGAACTTTTACTAGTGATAGATTTCAACTTTTGGATGTGGGTTCTAGTTATATGAATACAAAATCCTTTAGGGGTTGACGAGTTTATGGGTTATACTATAAGATTCTTGAATTGTACTATTATTACGATGCAGTAAAATTGACTCAATAATTTGCATTCTAGTTGGAATTGATAATATCTGACTTTCAATATCTAACTGTTCGTCACAGTGATCTAGATGTAAGATTTAGACCGGAAGGGATCACTGATAACACCACAAATTTGGTGATTTGTTGGGGGGTGGGTGTGGTTGTAGGGCCCATGCTAGCCCCTTTTTTGTCTGTGCTATCTCCAAGGCCGTAATAGGGTACCAAATACCAATGCTTTGTTTTGAGAGCTTAAAAGTTTAGTGCTTGCTCACAAGACCGAAATTGAAAGTGCGAGTAGTCAACAAGGGAAAGGATGTTCGATGGGAAATACTTTGAGGTGCGCAAAACTGGAAAAAAGAGAAGTTGTTTCATTTGTTGGAGCTATGAGATAGTATTTATCAAACTTCGATTATGTCACCTTTGCTTAGGTTGACTTAATATTTGGTGCTTTAGTGAGATGTAAATGTAAAGTTCTCTCTCTTTTATATTAGACAATGTGAAATTTAGATAGATGATGACTATCAGGTCTTGAAGATGTGTGGCCGTCAGATTTAGAGAAGAGTATTTGTAGTAACTCACATGCATGTTCTTTTTGCTAAACTCTCCAAGCACTTAATAGAGAACATTCATGATGTGATGCTGGCTATGGGGGCTGGAGAAGTAGTGGGACACGAGTAGTATGTGGACCATGACAATGAACTGTATTAGGGAAGGTGCTAGGGGTCACGAAAGGTTACTTATGTGAACACATAGGGGACTGATGGTGGAATGGAGAGATCCAAGGAAAAGTGGAGGCAAGAAGGCGGCGTATTTGAAGCTTGTGGAGAGCATAGACGTGGATGAGAAGATGACGAATAGGGAGCGGCATAAGAAGGCTAAGAAGGAGATGAATTTAGCGGTTATGACGGTCAAGGCTACATCTTTTGGACGTTTGTATGCAGAACTTGGGGTTAAAGGCGGGGACAAAAGCTGTACAATATAGACAAAGTAAGAGAGATGAAGGCACTTGATCTAGACCAAGTGAAGTGCATTAAAGACGAGGAAGGTAAGGTATTGATGGAGGAGGCACATATTAGACGAAAATGGCACTTGCTTCCACAAACTCTTGAATGAAGAGGGGAAAAAAACATTGTGTGGGTGTTTTGGAGCACTCTGAGAGTTGTCTAGATTTTGGGTATTGTAGGCGCATGAAGGTAGAGGAAGTTGAGGGGGCTATGCGTGAGATGAGCAGGGGAAGAGCGATTGGCCCAGATGATATCCCGGTGAAGTTTTAGAAGAACGCGGGCATAGCAGGCTTGGAGTGGCTTACCAGGTTGTTTACTGTTATTTTTAGAACAAAGAAGATGCCCAAAGAGGTAGAGTACGATGGTTCCGTTATACAAGAGCAAGGGTGGTATCCAAAATTGCAACAACCATAGGGGTATCAAGCTGCTAAGTCATACTATGAAAGTGTGGGACAGGGTGGCAGAAGTGAGGGTGAGGAGAAGTGTGTCTATTTCCGAGAATCAGTTTGGATTCATGCCGGGATGTTTGACTATGGAATCCATTCACCTCATCAGGATTGGTGGACCAATATAGGGATAGGAAGAGGGATTTACATATGATGTTCATTGACCTAGAGAAAGCTTATGACAATATCTCAAGGGAGGTCCTTTGGAGATGTTTGGAGGCTAGCGGTGTTCTTGTTGCATACACTAGGGTGATTAAGGACATGTGTGATGGAACTAAGACCTGGGTGAGGGCTGTGAGAGGAGATTCGGTATACTTCCAGTTGTGATGGGGTTGCACCAAGGATAAGCTCTTAGCCCATTTTTATTCGCCTTGACGCCAAGGATAAGCTCTTAGCCCATTTTTATTCGCCTTGACGATGGACGTACTAACACGTCATATTCAAGAGGAGGTACCATGATGCATGTTATTTGCAGATAACATAGTACTGATTGACGAGATACGAGGCGGTGTTAACGTGAGGCTAAATGTTTGGAGATAGACCCTGGAGTCAAAAGGTTTTAAGTTGAGCAGGACAAAAAAAAAACTTGTGATGCAAGTTCGGTGACATGAGTCATGAAGTGAACGTGGAAGTGAAGCTTGATATTCAAGTCCTACCTAAGAAAGGAAGTTTCAAATACCTTGTCTCAATAATCCAAGGTAATGGGGATATTGACGAGGATATCACACATCGTATTGGAGTAAGGTGGATGAAACAGAGGCTTTCTGGTATTTTGTGTGATAAGAATGTGCCGCCTAGACTTAAAGATATGTTTTACAGAGTGGTAGTTTGACCGATTATGTTGTATGGGGTAGAGTATTGGCCAGTTAAGAACTCCTATGTCCAGAAGATGAAAGTAACAGAAATGAGAATACTGAGATGGATGTGCAGCACACCAGGAGAGATAAGATTAGGAATAAAGTTTTTCGGGACAAGGTTAGAGAGGCCCCCGTGAAGGCAAGATGTGAGAAGTGAGGTTAAGATGATACATGCATGTGAAGAGGAGGGCCTGAGGAGAGGTAAATGTAGGCCTAAGAGATATTGTGGTGAGGTGATTAGACAGTACATGGAGCAGCTTTAGTTTATCGAGGACATGACCTTGATAGGAGGGTGTGGAGGTCGAGGATTAAGGTAGAGTGTTAGTGGTATTTGAGTGTATTTTTTTGCCATACCAGTTGCACTAGTATTTAGTCTTGTATTTTCCTAAGTTGCTCGAACATGGGTGCGAGTATCCAACACGGGTGCGGATCTAGAGGTCGGATCCTTCGAGATGTAAATTCTAAGATTCGGGGATACAGATACGGGTGCGGGGATTTGGCTTAAAATAATTCAAAAAATTAAAAATATAAAAATATCTCTAAATTATGAGAAATTTTGTGGAATACTTACGTATAAATGTGGATTTTTTTTTTATTCTCAAGTTGTAGATAAGTAAAAGATTGATTTCCTAGACAAAGTATGCTATTTTCTTCAAATTTACCGTAGTTTGAGTTTTGATTTCGGGAATCAAATTGTATCTCGTCTCGAATTTTTCCCTCCGTCATGGTCAAAGTACCCAAAATTGTTTGACTAGATCTGGTACGGATCCCATACCCACATCCATACTAGTCTTGTGTCGACACGAGTGCGGCATCTAAATTGCCGTGTCGGAGCAACTTAGGTAGTTCCTGGTTCGTAGAGTTATACTACTACCTGTTATTTCTTTCGCTTCAGTTATCTTATCATATCGTTGTTGTTACTGTGTTTCCTTTCAATTTTCATTGAGCTTTGGGTCTTTGGAAACAACCTCCCTACCTCCATGAAGTAGGGGTAAGGTCTGCGTACATACTACCCTCTCCAGACCCCACTTATGGGATTTCATTGGGGTTGTTGTTGTGATGTGATGCTGAAAATTTTAAGCCTTAATTTGGTTGATTTGGCATGAAACTAAAGATGAATCACCCATACCTCATATTCATATGTGGTTATTGAATTACAAAACTTTCTGAGTGGTGACACTAGTGAGACTCTGTTTGTAATTTGCTGACATCATGTAGAACTTTAAAGTAAGTTTTTTAGAGAAGGCTTGCTAATATTTGCTGATTAGCAGGGGCTTAGATCTGTTCATCTGGAATGTGAAGGTGAAGAATGGGTCAAACTGGCGTGTTGAAGTACTAGAGTTGAAAGCCAATTCAATCTATTTACAGTGTACTATGTAACATCTTAATCGTGAACATTGTTGACCACCACCAAAGAACAAGAAATGATGGAAGCAAAGGAAAAAAGTAAAAACATTCATTTCCTTCTCCTCCTACATCTTTGTAACTCGGAATTGGAATTTCTGTGAAGGTTCCCTCCATAGCTTCCATCTTCCAGTAGTGCTGCAAAACAAGCGTGTGTCGTTCCCTGCACTCTCTTTCACTTCCTTGCATATATATATATGTATCATATCTTCAAAGCTTCATCAGTAAAGAAACGCAATAGTTGTTGCTTTTCTTATAACTTCTAGATAAACGTTGTCTAACTTCTTGTAGTATAAATATGGTGCTATCTAGATAAAGATCATAAATCAAAGAGAAGATTATAAATATAAACACAAACTAGAGAACATTCTGCTATATATTTGATGGAGATTGTGGTGTTAAGTTGTTTCAGGTGCTGTAGGAACAAAAACACTTGAGTACATATCACACTTTCTGTTTCATATCTGGACATGAGAAAAGCTTGAAGTTCTTGATGTTGATCCTGTGACATTAGGTCCAGAAAAAAAATCCTGATATTAGGGAGCTATACTACTATAGGATTCTTTTGGTCTAAATTGTTGCCCACAGCTGTAACGGATGGGCAAATAAAGAGTTCCATATGGGACGGATAAAACAACACTAGCAACTATGCCTCAATCCGTAACTAGTTAGGGTGGCAGCTATATGAATGAGGAGAATAATTACAGCTTTAGATTGAGATCAAGCTTATTGGGATTTGAGGCATGGTGTTTTGATTGTTGCTGATTTTGTTTAAAACTTCCTGGCCATTTCAGATCAAATAATCCGTCCATTTGATTGGTATGCGATGTCATTTGAAATCCTGCGCCAGCCTCGCTGAACGTTGCCACAGTTGCACTTGCATCTCTGCCGGATTTATGCACAATTGAGTGGGGAATCATACCAAGTGATCTGAACATGGGGTTATTGATTGGCCAAGCCGTCATTGTCATCATCCTCTGGGACTGATACTGTCTTACCGCGCCTCTTTCCCTCTTGTGAGCATTCTGGTGGCCTCCCAACGCCTGTGAACTGTAGAATTTCCGCTTGCAGAAGTTACATGAGAAAACCTTGGCAGAAGTAGGTATGTATGGCTCAGATTCTTTATATGTTGAAGGCAATTTCCTTCCTAAGCTCAAATTCAACCATTCTCCTTGATCAAGCACTGAAGTTCCCTGATTGCCATCTACAGCACTAATCATTCTGATCGCTATTGTAATTGAGCAGAAGTTGCCTTTTCTTCTCCCACAATTTTCACTGAAGAGGCAGCTTGAAATTTTGTGGATGTACAAAGCTGCTTTATGTGGATACTACTCGAAATGACTCTTAAAGGACCTCCAGACAGAGAGGCAAGGAATAAAAATGAGATCATAGGAGGTGAAGATGAGATCAGAAAAACTGTGATTTATCATATCTATTTTCACTGTCGCCTCCAGCTGATGCTTGGTATTTTAGGGGACAATGCTTAGATCATGTTTCACAGGAGTCATTGTCAAGCCTAGATTCCCCACTGATTTCTCTCTCGTCTGTTCAACTAGTTCTACCTCTAATGAGGTAACCCCACCTTGATGAGTATTATTGAATTCCTTTGATATATCAAACTTTAACTATCTTCAACTAAAGTTACTAAAATAAACCAGATGGATATTTCTTATAAAAAAGAAATAAACAAGGTAGACAATCCAACTATGAATAATCCTACAGTTTGGTTTGTCTTCCGCGGCTGCTGCATCTAATATTCCGCTGTAACATATAGGTATATTTGTTTATGCTTATTTTCCGTAGCAGCATATGATTAAGATTTAGAAATCATACAGACAAGCGAGTTTCAGGGGTTGACACATGGCAATTACCTGAAGCTTTTAGTTTAGTTTCGTTATACTATCAAGAACCAGGTGGTATATATCTAGGGGCAGAAATTTTACCCTATATCCAAGTATCATGCCAGGATGCTGAATTTGTTTTCATCATTTCCCCTGTTGTTTATTCCTTGTGTTGGGTTTAAAACTTTGATATCAAGTAGGTGACAAGTATTATAATGATGGAACCCAGCTACAAAAACTTCTTTCCTGTATGAGAGAACGAGTGAATGAGAAGCTTTTGAACAGAATGTAGATGTTGGCGTGAGTGGTGGCAGTGTTGTACTACATTGAATGTGATTGATACAAAGTTGTGGAGTGGTAGGGTCCAAAAACTTGGCAATGATGGTAATAAAAATAGGAAAAAGATGAGAGAATCTTTGCCAACTTTGTTTAGTATTTTCTTATCTATGTGGGTGTCCTCATGTTGGGGTTCCTTTCCTGGCATGTTGTGGACATTATATATGAACAGCAGAAAGCCTAGTTCGCCATGAGATAAAGATACTTGTTCTCTCCCCGTCAACCTAAGCCTTGGCGGCACATATACCTATGTTGGTCTTAGGGAACATATACCTAGTGAAAATAGTTGACTTGCCAGATTGTCTGGTATCTATTTATTTATCTATCTATTCTAGCACCGTTATTAAGCTGCAAGAATTTGATTTAAAGAAAATATAAACCAAGTATAAAAGTTTCATGCTATCATCAACAAGGCAAAGCTTCTGCAGCTGAAGCTTAAACGACCATGTCTTGATTCAATTTATTTCCGTACCTTGCTATAAAGAACATAATTCTTATCATTTGAAAAGGTTCTCTCTAAATAACTTATAATCATTTCTATTATTGTCCTGTTTCAAGGTTATCACTGTCTCTAGGTTTTCTAATGAAGAGTTCTAGACTTTTTAGCTGATTAGTCAGTAGTGCCTATTTTTATCCTAGGTTAAAGGTAGCCTAGTGCATGAAGTATGCTGCATTCACACAAGGTACGGAAAAGGACCGTACCCAATAATATAAGATATAGATAATCTACCTGATACAAGCATTAATATTTAATTCTACGCCTCAAACTCGTGACCTATAGGTTTACTACCAAAAACGAACAGAAGACATCCCAAGTGCCTCTAGAAAAATGGTAGAAACGTTCTTATATGGTACAAATCATAATATCAGGCCTTCTTTATTTTATTTTCTGTGGGTGTTCGGCGGGGTGCGTATGGAGGAGGGGGCAAGGGTGGAGGTAGAAAACCCAGATATGAGTTCAGCCTTGAAGTAGCTTTTATTGATCAAAACAATATATGTGTATTAAAAAGCTAATTTTAACACTTGAAATTATTATTTTAAAATTAAAAAGTTATAAAGTTGAAATTCTTACGCCTTTAGTGGAGGAGAGGTAATCTAGTCTTTCGTCTGAGCTAAGGGTCATTGGCCTAAGTTGAGTTCCTTTGGTAACTTTTTTGCATGCATACATCATTGGCCAAAAAGGGAACCATATAAGCTTGGTTTCTATTTCAATATCCGCACACCGATTTGGTGCTTTCCAAGCTTGTAATGCGGTCCAAACTCCAAAGTACCACTTAGAGTTTATTCCTCGGCTTAGATACTAAAAAGAATGCAATGGGATCTGCCGACTTAAGGTGACATATCATCCAGATAAGGATAACAGAGAAGATAAGAATGATAATATATGCCGCCTGTCAATCAGATCCCTATCCTGTTTCTCTTTGAATTAGATTTTGGAGTAGTTCTCTTTTAAAGACTTTAGTCTGTGGATATGCTGGGAGTGAGTAGGAGTGTACATGGACCTGGTTGGTGTATAGGTCAAAATCTGTCCGTTAGACTAACAATAAAGGATGCAGCGAAAGGTCGACCAAACCGTGGTCACAGCTTGCAGAGTACGATCCCGTCAGTCACCAGTCATACCCGAGATCGAATCAACGGAGGGTTTTCCTGGCTAAGCGCCCGTCGTGAACAACGCTTCAAAGATGACGTGACCATCATAGGATCATTGGTTAAAGACCATTGGATAAAGGGAAATATGGGGATATAAATAGGGAGGGATCTTCCACAAAAAAAGGGAATCCAAAAAAGGAGAAAGGAGCCTTCCCCAGCTAGTTCAGCAACAATCAAGCTAACACTTTCAAGGGGATATCTTTTTCCTTCTTATACGCATGGGCATGGAACATTACTTCTAAGATGTAAGCCAATCATTCATGTCAGCCCCTTTCTGTGATTATCAGAAGAGTTCAATAAACTCGTGCTTTTTTGATATTCATATTCAATGTAGTTTGATTTAAAGTCAATTATGTTTGATTAAGATTTATCCTCTATTCCACTTTTGATTGATCTTGCAAAAAAACTTAAGTTAGTTTTTGTGCAAACAATTTGGCTCCGTTTGTGGGGATTTCTTAATCAAAATCTTAGTTCCCTCTAGATCTCAAAACCAATCCAATCTGGGTCAGCCCTTTCTATAGCATTAATATCGTCACACAGATGATGGAAGCGGAACCCCGATCGTCGTGCACTAGGCACGATTATAATCACGTTGACAAGCGCGTCTTACGCGACGGTCTCTTCTTCCACCCCTGGATAAGAAACAATAGCCCGCTTCGTGGCACCTTAGAATAGTGGACACACCACACCCCGCCCCTATAGCCACACACATTATGCACCTTATAACAGAGTATGACACGCTTTCCTAATTCGTGCATATCCTACAGATCCGGACCGGGACTCGGCCTCAACATCCCGACGAGCAAGTACGGTCCCAGATCTGGAATTGTCTTTAGGACGGGAAAGGAAGCAAGCAGCCATGCGACACGACCCTTCCATCCTACGACACGCTGAGATAAGGTAACAAAAGTCCATCAAATTTTAACTTACCATGTTTTTCCGTCAGAACGAAAACAGGGACGTAAACTCTCCCAAAGCGGACTGGGACTCACCCAAGAGGCGTCCAGTATTCTCCAATAGAAACGAAATACAACAGACTGAGACTGGGATCGCCCAAGAGGCGTCCAACATTCTCCAATAGAAACGAAATACAGCAGATCGGGACTGGGACTCACCTAAGAGGCATCCAGTATTCTCTAATAAAAATGAAGACAAGTTAACTGAAGTTTGCCTGCGGAACGCAAGGCTCCCAATATAAATCAAACGAGCAGGACTCGCCGCAGAAATGCATGAATAACGCAACGATGTGTAATCGCCAAAACTCAAAAAAGATCGACCTTGCTCGACTTTATAATGGGTTCTCATTTCTATCCCACTCGAAATAACCCCTTGCGGCCATCGTCCATCGCTGAATCCAAATAAAGATTGACATCGCTCAAACCAGCACCAAAGGTCACCAATACAACCTCTCATTGGGGCCCGCCTTGCGGTTACCCGCTGTAACCCATTGGGAACTGACGAACCCCGACATCGCTCCGCCTATCGTCTGCTCCTACCGAACCGATGTTCTCCAATGAAACAACAAGACAACGTGCAACATCTCGTCGCACAACTCCACCGCCCCACTCCACATACATTCAACCTCGTTCGAATCATTTACATTCGACTTCGCTCGAATCGTTTGCATTCGACCTTGCTCGAATCGTTTGCATTTGACCTCGCTCGAATCGTTTGCATTCGACCTCGCTCGAATCGTTTTCATTCGACCTCGCTAGAATCGTTTGCATTCGACCTCGCTAGAATCGTTTGCACTCGACCTGGCTCGAATCATTTGCACTCGACATTGCTCGAATCGTTTGCACTCGACCTCGCTCGAACCGTTTGCACTCGACCTCGCTCGAACCGTTTGCACTCGACCTCGCTCGAACCGTTTGCACTCGACCTCACTCGAATCGTTTGCATTTGACCTCGCTCGAATCTTTTGCACTCGACCTCGCTCGAATCGTTTGCACTCGACCTCGCTCGAATCTTTTGCATTCGACCTCGCTCGAATCGTTTGCATTCGACCTTGCTCGAATCGTTTGCATTCGACCTCGCTCGAATCGTTTGCATTCGACCTCTCTCGAATCATGTATGTTTGATCTCGCTTGAATCATGTATGTTTGATCTCGCTCGAATCACCTACACCCGATGCCAAAAATGAAGTCTAGAAATCCAGGCAAGTATGCAAAGAAATATATCGAAATAAAAGCCAAGATATACACAAATAAAGATTTAGCAATCATTCCATTTACAAACGCGACAACTACATCTTACAAAAGGCCAGAACATGCCTAACAAAAAAAACAAGAAGAAGAAAAAAAAGGAAAAACGAAAACAAACAAGTACAATAAAAAGCTAAATATAAATACTGCAACAACGCCCTTACTCGGCGTCACCTCCATTAACGCCCTCGCCGTCGTCATCAGAAAACCCATCATCCGCGTCAGCATCCCTGCCATCCTCCGGCGACGGGGGATCATAATGTCACGCCCCAAAATCGAGGGATGTGACCGGCAATCAACCGGGTGACCCCAGTCAAGCGAACCTGACTTTCCTTTCCTATCACACGCGTTACTCCGTGATTTCAATATACATCGTTCAAGTAAAATAGCCATTTATAACTTAAGCATAAACTTCCAACGTGAATTCACTTCTACTTTTCATCATTACTAACACATGATACCAAATACTTACAAAATACATACAACATTAACGACGTGGACCACGATTCCAAACCGTACGCTTACTACCCAAAATGCATATACATACTTTCCCCACATTGCGTCTATGGAGCCTCTACAAGTACAAAAGATTTATATATTACTTGCCGGCAACAAGGCCCCGGCTATACCTTACACTACACCATAAATTCAAATTAAGGTGACATGAGTCACACGCGGCCCCGGGAGGAAGTGGGGCTCACCAGAACAACTGACGGAAAGGAGAGGAGGCACTACTGACGGTGGACTGAATTACCTGCTGTAGAACCACCTATATTTATATAAGAAAATGTAGCGCCCCCGACAAAAAGGACGTTAGTACTGTGGAATAGTACTAGTATGTATGATCAAAATTCATCCCAAGTACAATCGAACAATACACAAGTAAGAAACAGTAATAGGACAAATCAATCAATGCACGTGGAAAAGAACAACCAAATCATCAAGTTTCAAAATCTCTCTTTTCCCCTTTTCAACATTTCCATATTCAAGAGTTTCCCCGATTTTTCATTTCGATGGTGATAACGATCACATTCCGTCTTTATTACCCCGACCACCCTTATTACCTCGGCCACCCTTGTTACCTCGGCCACCCTTATTACCTCGGCCACCCTTATTGCCTCACGCCTTATCAAGCTTATTGCTTTGTGTTGCGGCGTGCAACCCAATCCCACCTGACAATCACATTTCATAACAGAAACCACAAACAATTACATCACAAGAATCATTACTTCAAGGAATACAAGTTCCTATCAACAATTTATGCATTTGGGCCCAAGGCACCATAACTCTCATCAAGAAGTAATTTCATGAACACGGTGTTTCCACAATCGCCCAATTCAGTTACATTGTTTCACAATACTCTTTTTCATTACTTTCCACACATGGCTTTCAACTATTTTACACATTCCCACATTTGAGCACATTATCAATCTTTCATTCATTACCCATCAAACATCTTTCACAATTTCATACAGCATAGTAGCATGACAATCAACCAGGAAAATCAGAGAATAGAATCTCATGCCTCAACACATCTGAACAATCAATTCACATATTTCCAAACAAAGCACACATACCAAATACCCGGAACCCACAAGAGGATTCTACGAAGGTTAAAGTTAGCCATACATACCTCGAATCGGGATTTTTCCTTAATTTCTATCTCAAATCACCGGGCCTTCTAGCACCTTCAACCTAATTCATAATGCGGCACATTTAAACTTAGAATTAGGAATCATGAACATGTCTCGAACTCATTTGAGCTTTCTATCAAACACTAGGTGTTCTTTTTAGATTAGATAACCCTTCTTTAGTGAGAGATTACCCCAACCTATTTTCCTTAACTAGATTACGACAGGTTGGGTGCATGCATGCAAGGTTCTTAACCCCGTCTTCATGAACTATCCTACCCATGTTTCATTTTAACAAGATCTGAAAATTTAGGGTTAATAGGGTGGAAGCTTACCTCTTGGAGTGAAGAAAAATTGTGTTCTACTTGATTAGTTCCAAGCTTGAGTGATGAAGGAAGACCAATTTGATGAAGTTGGGACTTTCTCTCTCTAGAACCCACTCTTTTCTCTCTCTAATATCCCAAAAAAATGGTTAAAAATGAAGGGGAGGGGTGTTTTTAATGGCCTGGGTTCGGGTTTTAAAATTAAAAAAATAGAAGCCCGACACAAGAATGCGGTCAAGAATGCGATCGCATTCCTGACATGCGGTCCGCATAATGGCCCTCAAGATGGGCCAAAATTCGAAACACACTGCCCAGGTATGCGACCATTCTGCGGTCCGCATACACGATGTGCGATCGCATAGTGCGTCACATAACACCTACTTTCTGGAAAAATTATATTCTTTAAGTCTCGGGGTACTTTTTACACAGTTCTGGTCTGTTTCAATGATTTCCACAGTAAAACAACTCGGAGACTCATTCGGGAATTATTTTAAAGCGAGAAACTGTTACGAGTCTTTACACGTAACCACAATTGACACGGGCCTCACGTGCCTTCGCCCTAGCACCCTCGAAGGCTGCCTCATAAACGCCCCCCATCTCCCACCCCCCATCTCCCATAACCTCTTATATATGTCCCGTTGGGCTTCAGCGTAAACCCACAACTCATGCAAGTGGCGAGGAGCGGAAGTTGCGGTAGACTCCACCTGAGCCAACAATCGCGCCTTCTCGGCCTCGAGAGCCACGACCTGATACCCCAGGCTCGAAGCCTCCTGATCAATCTCGCTAATGCGCTCCTCAAGACTGGCCTCCCTCAAGGTGGATGTCGCCCCCTCAGACTCCTGCTCAGATTGGAGGACACGGATGGCGTCGTCTAGCGCCGCTGCTCTTGCCAAAGCCGACTCTCGAGCACATTGAGCCTGCTCGAATGCGATCACCTTCCCTTCCAATTAAGCCAGCTTCTGCGCCTATTCCGCACTAAGGTCTTCCTCCTTGATAGCGCTCTGGTAGAGCTCAGCCTGCAATGATTGCACTCTGGCCTGAAGATCCACACACTCTACGGCGACCCCTTTGCCCAGTTCAAGTTCCTCAACCTTAGCATGTAGCAGCTCCTCCAACTCGATGCATCTGCTGATAGACCGCATCAAATCCTCGTCCCTTCTCTCCAACTCTTCCCTGGTAGACTGGGTACCAACACCCTCTCTAAGCCGCTTGTGCAACTCACGACATCTGTCACGATACCGCGATATTTCTCATTCATATTTAGAAAAATTTCAGCCTGCGTCGCGGCCCTATGGCACTTTCAACTTCCATCATGTAAGTCTGCAATAAAAAAAAAGAGAAGAAGGGGAGTAAGGTTCAAAGAAAGCAAAGAGTCACAAAGAAAAGACGGAAGAGGAACTTACCCTCAAACCCATCGTGGCTATACCACGTGACAACTGAGAATCGCTGATTGGCTGAAGAGCTCCGCTCTCAGCAGCTGAACAAAGGATGTCAAACTTTGGCACCAGCTCCACCGTATCCTATAAAATATTGGGATCCGACGGTATCTCCAGAATTCGGGAGGGCCCTCAGCCATCACCGCGGTCCTGGTAAAGCCCCGCTCGAACAACCTCACATCATCAGGATCAAGGTCGAACTCGATCTCATAGTCCTTAACCATAACACCTTTCCCTCTCTCTTCGTCCGAATGAGGGCCTCTCCACTTCCTCCTGGTCAACTTCGACCCTAGCCTGAGGAACCATCAAAGCGGGTTCGCCCCATGGAGGCGTCTCGGTCACTGAAGCCCCCTCCGGTATTACCCTCTGCCTTTTTGACGAGGCCTCTCCGTTGCCATTTGAGGGAGGACTCGTCGGCCGTACGAACCGATGGAACCGGAGTCCTCGGTTGGGGAGCCACCTCCAAATGTGCTGTCGCAGTCGAGGTTCCAGCATCATCACTCACAAAAGTTACCGGCGCGGGTCGTATGGTTGCCGCTGTCTGATGGAATGCTAGCGGGGGAGACCTCGCTCTTCTCAACTATCACGGCCCAAAATCCATAAGGTCGTGAGGGCGCCGGACACCACTGTCAGGCAAGCCAATCATTAAATGGTTAAGTTAAATTTTCCTGGTTTAGCATTTTTGAAATCATTACCTTTCACTTTATTACATGATAACTGAATAAAATTCGCTAAGTAAATACGACAGTTTAATATTCCATTTTTTTTATAAAATACATCCCAAACACATCCCAGAACCCGGCGTCACAAGTGCATGAGCAAGTTCTAATAATTTTACAATTTCTACAAAGCTTGTCCGAAATACAATTGGACAAGGAAATTTAAAATAAAATGAATACAATACGAGGGAGAATTTGTCAGCTGCGGATCACCTCCGGATGATGCAGCTCGCCTAAGTCTCCAAACCAGCCACATCGCTATGAAAGTACCCGTGCAATAAAAATGCACAACAAGTGTAGCATGAGTACGAAAACAACGTGTACTCAGTAAGTATCTCGCTTAACCTCAGAGAGGTAGTGACGAGAGGTCGAATTAGACATTTGCTATAAGTCGGTTATTATAATCAAGTGAGACACTAAGCATGTATGTCATAGGCAATTTATTAAAATCATGAATAAATAATATCAACTCCTTCCACATTTAACACTTTAAATCTTCGTCATTCAGTTGACAATTTAAAACTCCTTAGGCCAATAAATAGTAATAATTACATGAAATACGAAGCAATCATCATGCGCTAGGAAATGCCGAGGGTCGAACGGCGCGGACCAACAATAATAAACTGTGCACTGCCGAGGGTCAAACGGCTCGAACCATAGATGTATCTATTTTTCCCCGCTCGCGGATCGATCATGCGACACAATCGACATAATAATAATAAGGCTAACCTACTCGCGAATCATATCTGCGACTCAGGTGCTCATATGTACACGTATTCACATAATAAATCCGCATTTTTATCAAGAAAGCAGTTACTCAGGAAAGTGGTAAAATTCTCCTTAAAGGAACATGACAAATAGCATTTAAATCTTTGTTTTGAAACTCGTTTGCCAAGTTTAATAATATTCAATAATATAACCTCATCAGGAATACAATTATCCACGGAAAAATAAATTATCTTTCTAGATGGTTAAGAAAATGAACTCTAGTCTTCTTAGGAATTCAATTACTATTTCGATCATATTAGCGGTCTAATATTGCTGGCAAGATCACAAGTACAACAAGTAAGGCATGCTAGTGGGTCCTAGACTACCCGGCCATAAGCATATTAGTAGCTACGCACGGAATCCCTTCACCTCGTGCGTATGTAGACCGCGCAAATAATATCATGTACTCATTTAGTTCACCTATGGTGACAATTCCCCCTCACAAAGTTAGAAAGGAGACTTACCTCGCTTCGAAATTCCATAACCGGCTTCCAAGCCCTTCCGACGATTCCAATGGATGCACAACGCCCAAAAACTACCCAAATAACGACAAACCAATGAAAATATACTCTAATATGTGTTAACAATTCAAATTATATAAATCCCCAAATACGCTCAAGGAATTGACCAAAATGCCCTCGGGCCCACGTGCCCGGATTCCAAAATTTCTCGAAGATAAACTCTACCCATAGCCTTACTAGCTCAAATATACAATTTACTCTAAATTCCATGCTCAAATTCGAGGTAGAAATCCAAAATACAATTTTAGGTTTTTCCTCCAAAAATCCTAATTTTTATACAAATTCTCATGTCTACCATGCATAAACCTTGTCTTTAACTTAAAAACGTGAAGAATTACATACCTAGCGATGGTTGACGGAAATCCCCTCTTGAAGCTCCTCAAAAATCGCCCCAACCATGAGAAATATGAGAGAAATGGCCAGAATCTCGGTTTAAAACAATACACTGCCCAGACCCTCTCACTTCGCGATCGTGGAAATACCATCGCGATCGCGAAGGCCAACAATCAGCTGCCCCAAGACTTCCTCTTCGCGTTCGCGAAGGGAAACTGCCCTGACCCTCTGCGTTCGCATGGCCTCCTTCGCGTTCGCATAGGCCAAACGGCCCCCAGGCCCCCAACTCCCTTTCCTCTACGCGTTTGCACACTTGACCCCGTGTTCGCGTAGAGATCACAACCCAAGCCACCGCGTTCGCACTCCCTTCACCGCGAACGCACAAGGCAATCCAGCAGCCCTCAAATTTTCCTTATTCGTGATCGCACACAAGGGACCGCGATCACGAAGCACACCAGATACACCAGAAGACACAGCTGCAAACAGAGTAACATGGTCCGAATTCACCTCAAAACACACCGGGGGCCCCCGGGACCCCATCCAATCACACCACTCATTCCCATAACATCCTATGGACTTTATCGAGGCCTCAAATTACATCAAACAATGCTGAAATCACGAATCACACTAAAATTCAAACTTTATGAACTTGAAATTTCAAACTTCCACATCCGATGCCGAAACCTATCAAATCACGTCCGATTGACCCCAAATTTTGTACGCAAGTCATATTTGACACTACAGACCTTCTCCAACTTCCGGAATCGCATTCCGACCCAGATACCAAAATTTTCACTTCCGGTCAAATTTCTCAAAAACCTTCAAATTCCTATCTTTAGCCAAATGACCTCAAAATGACCTACAGACATACGAATTCACTTCCGATCGCGCTCCCAACTCCAGAATCAGCATACAAAGCTATTCCCAGACTCAGAATCCCAAACGGACATCAATAACACTGAAATGCGCTTCAAGCCAAACTTGGGAAATTTCCTCAAAATGTTGACTTCCACAATATACGCCGAAACACTCCCGGGTTATCCAAAGTCCGATCCGGACATACGCCCAAGTCTGAAATCATCATATGAACCTGCAGGAACCTTCAAATCCTGATTCAGAGGTCGTTTACTCCAAATTCCAATCTTAGTCAATTTCTCCAACTTAAGGCTTCTGAAATGATAATTTTCCTTCCAATTTGACTCTGAACTTCCCGAAATTAAATTTCAACCACACCTACAAGTCATAACACCTGAAACGGAGCTGCTCATGACCTCAAATCGCTGAACGACAAGCTAGAGCTCAAAATGACCAGTCGGGTCGTTACATTCTCCCTCACTTAAACATACGTTCGTCCTCGAACATGCTAAGAATTGCTCTGGGGTTATCTGAAATCACTGTTTAATACCTCGAGCACCTGCCCGTGCTACCACAACCCAGTTGAGTACATTAGCTTGATCAAATCTGAAGATTTCTTCTTTTATCCATATAATAAGCTCAAAATCCAGTTCTAATACCTGAAATTTCCCTGCCAGGCCTAGTTCCAATATATAAACACCGCATCAACTACCACACGATATACCAGAACATTACTGCATACCTTTGCTGAATTAGCACCAAGCACTACATTATTCATCATCTGACCACAATGACACTCCCTGAACCTTAATAACCGAAATTCCACGAATATGATGCTCCCAATGCACTTTATATATATATATATATATATATAGATCCTGCTATAATGCTGGCGATACCACCACAACGGAGGATATGTATAGAAATTCCTAACCAGCTGTAGAGTTAACCAAACATTGAATATCTCCTCTTGACTAGAATCGTCACCTCATTATGAGCCGAATAATGATATTTGTCCTGTAATATACTTCACATAATCTTATCACACCAATCCCAGATTTATAATCTCGTCTTACCCAGTATGAACTGCTCAGACAACCAATCACCCCAGACATGACCAATAGTCTCGCATGACACCACAACGCGCCAATAGGCCATAACTCGAACATGATACATAAAAAAATGACTCAGGAAAGGACTACTCAAATCACGCAACTTATATGAACTCTTCTCGGAAAATAGAAAGTATAACATAAGAAAAATAGATATAGGGAACCGTACTCATCATCACACTGTTGCGGCGTGCAAACTGATCCAAATCATCAAATTCACATAAGGAGATATACACGGAGCTGAATTGCTCACTATTACAAATTACTGAATACGGGTCACAAGCATGCTAAGTGCAGAATACCATTATGGGGAGACTGATAGAACTAAATGCTACAAAACTCAAGCACAACTGAGGTGCAATATATAATCTGGATCTCAAGAGCCATCCTGCTCACATAACCTCATCACTACGAGGAATCTCAACACATAAGAAATTATCAATCCGTTTCACAACTCACACGGCACAATCATAATATCACATGAATTTGACTTAGACGGAACACCACCTGATATTCCAACACCCTTCCTTGAGGAGCGCTATACTGAAATGAACGCATCTGAATCGCATGAAGCCCATAATCTTGTTTAAATCCATTCATACACTTCAAGCTGATTCTGCTCACAATGAACTAGGATGATAGCCTTACCTGGGTCCAAAATAAACTACTTCCTCTCATAACACGTAAGAACAACCGTCATAGTCGGGACAACACCCCACAATCCACAACCAGCTGGACCAAACGCCTTCCTGGCATAAATTTTCAAACAAGCAATATTGTACTTCCTTATACTTGATCTAAATCTTCAATCAATCAGGTAACTATCTGTCACACTTATACCATCTTCCCGTGGTCACGCTCCCACGACCTTCCACGAGGTAACAAGTCTGCACATCCATACCACCGACCACACTAATGCCCATGACCAGGGTACAAAGCCTCTTTCATCGAATATCGATCTCAGGTGACACTGAAGATAACACCAGCTTACTCTGAACTTTCAAATCCCTTTTTCTTGCTCGCCCGAGCTCATGACATCCTTGCCAACACCGGACCGCAATCTTGATCCTTACTTCCAATTACATACTGCTTACTGCACCTAACATGCCAATATGAGATTGCGCAAGAATTCCATCATAACTCCTGAACCACTAATAAGGAAAACACCCTTATTATATAGAAACCTCTTACTTACCTCAATTCAAGAGAACAATAACAACATTCAAGTGAATTCTCCCAATCACCCAACATGCAATTCTTTAAGTAGTGGTCTGAACCACCATAAACCTTCCGAGATCCGCCTACACCTGACATGCCATAGCACTCGAATGCTCCCGCATGAAATCTATTACGATGGCCGACAAGCTCCGCACATACCGACCCAAACCACATGCATAATTTAATTACACTGACGAAACTGATCACTGCCGTAAATGTGCCATTTCAACCATGGCCAATCAATCTATATTCTTTTAATCATCCTTAACTGCCTCAGAAATAATAGTAATCCCATTCAACTCATAGAAAACTCAATCCTCACTCATCCCGATGGGCCTTGATTCACGAGACCATGCTATCTCAATCCCACAAACGTCCCATACCCTCCTTGTGCGCATTCATATCTCCAACCGATATACCCATCCTGATAATCTTTCTACAAATCCAGAGTTTATTTCTCTCACCCCTCCAATACTATCCTACACGCTGAAAATAACATAGAACACTCCAACCATTTTCCCTCTCGATGAAATTACGCTGCAAAAGCTCAATTCTTAATCATACTGCTTCCTGAAACCCTTAAACGCCGCATTCTTAACTTTTGAATTCACTAGGACCGCTATTGAGAGTCACCCACTCTGACTGGCCCCGAATACAATCAACTCCAAGTCTCTTCTAGCACATGAACACCCTTTCCAATGAAGCATGTGACTGAGTCACTACCCTACAGTTCGCCATGCCTTAAGCATAAATTCTGAATCTCCCAAATTCTAACCCTGGTACAATATAACCAACTTGTGCACATATTTATCACATCCCATGCACAATTACCATTCTACTCCTTTCCCTTAGCTGTACTAACTTTCCAATATGCCGACAATCTGCAACCCCATGAGAAGACCATCCTACAACCCAACTGCAGGTGGTGGGACTCCCCCACTTAGCCCGAAGCTACTCCTTGCACCACTCTAGACCCTGCTGAGATCCTTTCCCCTTTTTTAACATGATCTTGCTCAACCAATCCGTCCAATTCTTCCAAATTCTCTTGTTAGCACTCCCTACCGAATATCCACTAGAATATCCACTAATGTCCACTAGAATTCCTCACAGAAACTCAAAGTCTCTAGCATCATTCACACATTCTGACTCCTACCGAATATCCACTAGAATTCCTCACAGAAACTTTCTAACCACACAACCGCTAACCTACTCACATGAGATAACCCACATATGGAATTCACCAACTGACACCCTCCAACGACGCCGCACTGTACACCTTCTACAACATCAATATCCCATCCTAAGACTTCTCTCATTCACAACTTTACCAGTCCGTCCGCTCCTCATGAACATCTACTAAATGCGCTACAACATCTTCAAATTCACTGCCACATTGCGTCCTTCTTCATTCCTAACAACTCCTCTCTGTTGTATCCAACCTTCCGCCGAAATAACCTACATTTCCACTTAAGCTCGCGGAATTAATCATCATCTACTAAAACTCTCAAGCTTTCCCTCAAGATAGGCAGCTGTCTTACCACTGAACTACTATGCTATCCTACCACTCTCCCACTTGATAAACTCATTCCTTTAAACAACTACCTGACTTCCGTTCCTTACACCTGGCCTTTTAGAAATTTAGCCGCCGTCTGACACTTTTCACATGTCTTCCTTCGTCGTATGCTGTCCAATTCAATATCATTCTCTGCAGCTCTTACACCAGTAGATCACCATAGCTTAAAACTCTCAAAGGATCATCTTTCTCGAGCTGCCTTCATTAGAAATAACTATTCGGTCCTGAACCACCACGCACCACGATCTCTGACAACCGCTTTTTTTTCAATAATACTTCACAACACTCTTACCCAATGCAACCGAAGAAACCATAGCACCGACAAACTTAAAATATTCCATTCGATCAGATACGACGACATCACATCACAGGTGCATATCCCACCTCACTTGAAAACACCAAGTCCTACTGCTTTATCAATCCAAAACCTGACCATTTAGTCCAAATGCCTTTCCTCTGCCGGAACTAAAATACTGAAATCTCGAAATCACGCCCTGAGAAGACCTCCATTCAAGCCATTCATCACCCCCAACATATGGGCAAGCATTCTATCATCATATCGACATAGCGCAATAACCAATAGTAAACATCATCACAACCTGAGCATAACCTCAAGTCCTCAGAATCACAGCTACTGGCTGAAACAACATATTACTCTTCTGCAGAGCAACGACAATAGCCTCAATCAACTTCGTAGGGAGAAGCATCCCGCACCACACCCATAGCACCATTTCAATTCCTAAAACTCTTGATTCATAGCAAGCGCTTCGCGACGCGTAAGATTGAGTAGGAAGAAACGTAGGCATAAGCCTCGGAGGAATCAAATCGCACGATGAGGAATCAAGAAGGAAGTACTCCTAACAACCCTGTAGCCTCTCGAAGATAAGTACAGACGTCTTCGTACCGAACCGCAAGACTCTACTAGACTTGCTCATGACTCGTGAAACCTAAGGGAACCTAGTGCTCTGATATCATATTTTCACGACCCAAAATCCATAAGGTCGTGATGGCGCTAGATACCATTGTCAGGCAAGCCAATCATTAAATGGTTAAGTTAAATTTTCATGTTTTAGCATTTTTGAAATCATTACCTTTCACTTTATTACATGATAACTGAATAAAATCCGCTAAGTAAATAAGGCAGTTTAATATTCCATTTTTATAAAATAAATCCCAAACACATCCCAGAACCCGACGTCACAAGTGCATGAGCAAATTCTAAGAATTTTACAATTTCTACAAAGCTTGTCCGAAATATAATTGGACAAGGAAATTTAAAATAAAATGAATACAATACGAGGGAGACTCTGTCAGCTGCGGATCGCCTCCGGATGATGCAGCTCGCCTAAGTCTCCAAACCAGCCACATCGCTATGAAAGTACTTGTGCAATAAAAATGCACAACAAGTGTAGAATGAGTACAAAAACAACGTGTACTCAGTAAGTATCCCGCCTAACCTCAGAAAGGTAGTGGCGAGAGGTCGAATTAGACACTTGCTATAAGTCGGTTAATTATAATCAAACGAGACACTAAGCATGTATGTCATAAGCAATTTATTAAAATCATGAATAAATAATATCAACTCCTTCCACATTTAACACTTTAAATCTTCATCATTTTAGTTGACAATTTAAAACTCCTTAGGCCAATAAACAGTAATAATTACATGAAATACGCACCAATCATCATGCGCAAGAAAATTCCGAGGGTCGAACGACTCGAACCATAGATGCATCTATTTTTCCCCGCTCGCGAATCGATCATGCAACGCGGTCAACATAATAATAATAAGGCTAACCTGCTCGTGAATCATATCTGTGACTCAGTGCTCATATGCACACATATTCACATAATAAATCCGCATTTTTATCTAGAAAGCAGTTACTCAGGGAAGTGGTAAAATTCTTCTTAAAGGAACACAAAAAATATCATTTAAATATTTGTTTTGAAACTCATTTTCCAAATTTAATAATATTCAATAATATAACCTTATCAGGAATACAATTATCCACGGAGGAATCAATTCTCTTTCTAGATGATTAATAAAATAAACTCTAGTCTTCTTAGGAATTCAATTACTATTTTGGATCATATTAGCGGTCTAATATTACTGGTAAGATCACAAGTACAACAAGTAAGGCATGCTAGTGGGTCCTAGACTACCCGGACATAATCATATTAGTAGCTACGCACGGACTCTCGTCACCTCGTGCGTACGTAGCCCCCGCAAATAATAGCATGTACTCATTTAGTTCACCTATGGGGACAATTCCCCCTCACAAAGTTAGAAATGAGACTTACCTCGCTCCGAAATTCCATAACCGGCTTCCAAGCCCTTCCGACGACTCCAATGGATGCACAACGCCCCAAAACTACCCAAATAACGACAAACCAATGAAAATATACTCTAATATTTGTTAACAATTCAAATTATATAAATCCCCAATTCCGCTCAAGGAATTGACCAAAATGCCCTCAAGCCCACGTGCCCGGATTCCGAAATTTCTCGAAGATAAACTCTACCCATAGCCTTACTAGCTCAAATATACAATTTACTCTAAATTCCATGCTCAAGTTCGGGGTAGAAATCCAAAATACAATTTCTAGGTTTTTCCTCCAAAAATCCCAATTTTTATACAAATTCTCATGTCTAATTCCATGCATAAACCTTGTATTTAACTTAGAAACGTTAAGAAATTACTTACCTAGCGATGCTTGACGGAAATCCCCTCTTGAAGCTCCTCAAAAATCGCCCTAACCATGAGAAATATGAGAGAAATGGACAAAATCTCGGTTTAAAACAATAGACTGCTGACCACGCTCAACTATGTCTTATAGAAAGACTAAACGAGCACTGCAAATATAATCTGGGGTATTACGCCCAAAGTCGATCCCACAGGGAATTTATCTATCAATTGAATCTATAAAATACTAATCTGTTGTTTAATCAAGTTTCTCAAGACTTTTGAATATCAATTGGTGATGTTTACTAAATCTAATAACACAATAATAAATTAGCAATTAACTAACAATATACTGTAAACAACGATAATAAAGGGTCTAAGATTATGGTTTCCCCTGTTGGTGAATTCTTCCTTGGATATGTCTTATAGTTTAATTGGCTATCTCTGTCAATCATGAACGCTCTAACTATCATAAATCTCTCTCAAGTAATTATGATAATTTACTAAACGCACTCTCTCAAGTTACGCTAGCTAGATTGCAATACAGTTCACTTTAGATTGCACCCGAGGTATCGTTATCTCTAATCTAACCTCTAAGTCCTCGGTTATGACTTTCATCTATACTCCGGGAGTGGTGTTGTTCAAGAAACTACCTAAATATGCACTCT